>ML839078.1:0-10026 GCA_009831015.1 Picea engelmannii
ACACTACTGTCATGGATTCCTCTGCCCTCAAAATCATAGGTAGATTCTGATGATGTATCATTTCTTTGGTTGCCTCAATAATGGTTATGTTCTTCCTCTCTGCAACCCCATTCTGTTGAGGGTTATAAGGAACGTTGTACTCCCTCTTGATCCCTTAATACAGAAATCACTGAAATCCCTGGAGGTGTACTCTCCTTCATTATCTGAGCTCAGCACCTTGATCCTCCTCCCGGTCAAGTTCTCAACCTGAGCTTTAAACTCTTGAAATCTCGCAAGGATTCCATCCTTGGTCTTCAAGAAGTAAATCCACGTCTTCTGAGAGTGATCATCGATGAAGAGCACATAGTACAAATATCCTTTCAAGGAAGAAACAGTCATGGGTCCACAAACATCTGAATGTATCAGGTCCAAGATCCCCTTGGATCTACTATCACTACTCAAGAGGGACCCCTTGACATTCTTGCCAAGAGCACAACCTCTACAAATGCCATTATGTTGAACATGTATCTCTGGAAGGCCTGTTACCATCTTCCCCAGAGCGGAAAGGGCGTTGTAATGTAAATGAGCAAGTCTCCTACGCCATAGCTCGCACAAACTGATAGTATCATGTAACAAGGCCTAGACTGGTCAGACAGTCAATCTGTACAAACTGTTTTCTCGAACACCAATCACCCGGGCAGAATCCATGTGTGAGTTCTCGTGCCATGCAAGAAATTTTCCTTCAGAGAAGGTAACCTTGTAGCCTTTATCCTCTAAGGCAGAAACAGAGACAAGGTTCCTTTTCATCCCAGGTACATATAGTACCTCACTCAACTGAAGTGGTATGTCAAAATCTAGTTGGAATGTAGAAGTTCCAACTCCTTTCATAGTATATCTGGTATTATCTCCAAGTACAACATGTAGACGAGACTCTTTCTCAACAAGGTCTGTAAGATGTTCTCTCACTGAATAGATGATTATCGTCCTTGCTTTGACATCATCTGCCTTCCAATCATCCTTCTCTTCATCTGTAGCTGACTCTGGTAGAATCTTTTCTATCAAACTCAATAGGTCATCCTCTTCCATAGTGATTTGTAGTCTTGATTTATTGGCTGAAATTTTAGGCACACTTGTTGAGGAAGGCTAAATCTTGGAATATTTTGACAAGTTTCTTGGTGGAAGTGTTCAACTAGGGTTTTTCTTGATTATTCTTAATGAATGTAAGTGATATTTCTGCAATTCTTCTTAATTGAATGGTTATAGTCTTATTTATCTTGCATTTACATTAAAGATTATGAAATTGTTTGATTAAACCCTAGGAAGAATAGCACATGTTATTGTCCTAGCTTCAAAAGCCTTCACCTACTAGATCTTGTCAAGAGGCCATTTTTCTTGAAGCATATGCTAAGGCCTTGCCATTGCAACACCTTAGTATCCATTGCTTCATCTTAGCCGATTTTTGCTTCATCACTTGAGTTAAGGAGGGAGGAAATCTACTAAGGCCTAGGGTTACTTACACCTTAGTAACTAATTTCCCCTAGGGTTTGGTAATTGGAGCCTTGGGTTACCAACACTCCAATCTATCAATCTCTCTTGACTTTGACTCTCCTGCTATCATTTTTCTTCAACATTTGCTGCCACACCATTGACTCCATTTGCCCTAAAAGCACTAGTCTAAGTCCTCTTTTGAGTAATTGATCAAAACTACCATCAAAACCTATTCTTTGAGCTTCCTACTAACCATTTCTAGCCCTAGAATAGCCTAACCTACTAACAATATTGTTGTTGTTACTAAAGTAAGCTACAGCCATTAATTGCAGCATTAAAAGCTTCTAAAAGTAATTGAAAAGGTTGATTTATACATTGTCTTGTTTGCTTCTAACAAATGCTAGTATTATGATTTCAATGGTTGATGATTCTTAGTCATTTTGAAGCTATTTCAAGAAATTTAATGTGAAGTATTGCCTTATAAATATTGCTATTATAATTTTCTGTTTACTTCATCATTATCAGCCAATTTCTTTTATTGAGAAAGTCTATGGTTTTATGAAGTGCTAAACAGTAAGTGTACTTGCAAATAGATATAGTTTCTTGTTGTTTTGTTCCGGGCAGGTACACCTTGACATATTATCATTTCAGTGACTATAAAACCGGGAGTTTTTGATCAGTGGTGACTTGTGAGAGGGAATCTTTATTTAGCCATTTTGACTTTGCCTTCTCAAACCCCTAGGTCACCGGGGACGTCTCCCCTAGGCCTACCACCCTAAATAAAAAGAGGAATCCTATTGAGGTGACAGTGATAGGATAACCTCAATTTACGCCAATTTGTTTTCCTTTTACCTTTCCTTCTATCAAAGTACAACTTACGCAATAACAAGTTGCAAAAAATCCTTCAATGCACTGCAAAAACCCTAGAAACCGTAAGGGACAAAAATCAAAACTTCTCTGATTTGCAATCGGAGAGTTGTTGGAGGTGCGCTAAAAGAGGTTATACACTCCTATGCAAAATTTAGCCCCAACGTTTAAGTGGAAGGTGCAAAAACTAGCAAAAAAAGGAGGGTCGTTTTTGCAGTTGCAGCAAGAAGGTGACGACTAGCTTTTCAATGGCTTGTGCAATGGCTCTTCAGGAACTTTGCTCTGATACCATGTTGAATTTTAATGCTTAGCTCATGCACATGTGGTTTATTTCAATTTAGCATGTACTTGAACCATAAATAATGCAGCAATACCATACACAAGTGTTGCAGTAACCAAGATCACAAGAAGAATAAGCATGCACAAAAACACAAGAGTTTATCCTAGGAAAACCCTTCTCAAACAAGGGGAAAACACAACAATCCTTTGTTATAGAGTCAAGAGAAGATCCCCCACACCATGAATCTTAGAGCACACAAGAGGGTGCTCCTTGACCTAGAAACTTGCGCCTAAGATAAGTGCACACTTTAGCTGTACAACTCAACTTGAGAGAATGTTACAAGTGTGAGAGTGAGTTAGATCCACAATGGGGATCTACTCTTATTTATACAAGACCTAGCACATCAAAAGGATGTGTCTATTGGCACAATAGAGCTGACCTGTTCAACTAAATAATATAATTAATCATTACACAATATTAATTATCTTTTACATGGTGGAGCCGACTTGTACCCTTCACAATACAAATTAGGGTTACAACAAATCTTACTCTTAGACAATATAGCAAGGGATCCACACATCCTCTAGTGCTCAGCCACTAGGGACACGTCCACCTGTGCTCAGCCACAGGGACGTCACTCTCAACAGATTAACTCAACTAAGTCCATAGGAGTACCATCTAGAGAGCCATCTCATGTCGACTCAACTAAGTCCATAGGAGTCAGATAGGAGACCATCTCAAGTCGTCTCAACTCAGTCCAGAGGAGCACGACAAGAGACCACAAGTCATCTCAACTCAGTCCAGAGGAGTATGACACACCCATCACATGGGCTCTCTCACAGATGTCTCAACTCAGTCCAGAGGAGAACGACCTGGAGAATGTCTCATGAAGCTGCAATCAACAACAAAACTGACCATCAAGAAACATGCCCTCCACCTCCTTAAATTCAATTTTGTCAGATGCGGATGTAGCCCTATCTTTTTGATCCTGCCATGAATCACTCGAGACCATACTAACCAATGTCTCTCTTACCTTCAAAAGGCACCTGAAGGTGAGATAATAGCTAACAAATCTAGTCTTTGTAATCTTTAGAAACTCCAACTCGAAAAGATTGCGGAAAATGAAGTGGGCCATGGTACGATTGGTAAGAAATCTTATCATCTTCTTCCCTCTCTTGTAGAAAGCACCAATCCATCTATAATCATGGTCCTTCATTTTAATGATATTATGCATCAAAAGGTTCAGTGTGTGAACCAAACACCCTGACCAAAATATATTGGGTTACCTATTTTCAGTGATTGCTCCTGCTGCCTTACAATTAGCAGCATTATAGGGCCTAATCTCTTGAATGGTTTTAATCAAGGCTTCTGCAATATTAATACCGGTCTTGTAACGATCTAAGTAGTCATGGGTTGAAAGGAAGACCGCGCCACTAGCAGACACACCAAGAATATTTATCAATGGCATGCCTTTAACATTTGTCCAACCATCAAATACAATTGATACCCCATGATGGTTCCAAGCATTTGTAATTTTTCCTAGAGCACCATGGATTTTGGCTCTTTCCCTGTCAAGTCCCAAGGTTCTAATTTGTCATACCTGGGGCTCTTGTATCCTTTAGGGGCACCATTGATGGCTTGTAACATTTCATGCCAATAGGGTGAGCAAAGAACATTGAATGATATACCACATGCATAGAGAAACCTGAAATTTTTTGCATCCACATTATCTCTACAAACTTGGTCAAGGAAATTTGATAGTGTCCTACGCCATGAAGGCAAAGGCGAGAATCCACTAGCATGGGGGGATGGGGATCGACCAATGAACACTCTTTACGAACTCTCATGTTCAACCCTTGGTTTTTTGTGTTTCCTCCTCTTCCCTTTGGTATTTGGGGTGGCACTTCCACATAAGTTTTGACTCCTACAGTCTTACCTTCATCCCAGTGCATAAGCATGCATAGATGCTTTCTCACACGGGTACAGGAACCTGTGTAAGTTGTATGACAATGATGGCAAGTAAATTTTGTGGTTCCACCCGCTTTCCCTCCCCCAAACCTTGTCACATACTTCCACAAGGGTGTTAATATCTCTTTGTGCTTTTGTGCATCATCACTATCATTTTCGTTTTCATCATCCCCTCTTCCTCCTCTCCATGATATGTGTTTTCCTCCTCTATTTATTCCTCACTATCATGGGTATTTCGACGTCCTTCGGCTCCCAACACCACCATCATAATAAAAAATGGAACCAAAATGGCATACCCATCATGCTTGTTGAACCGTGATAATAACTTGCCACGTGCAATAGAATGGAGGAGAAATGGGAAAGAGTAGGAGAAAAAAGCATTCAAATACTCAACATAGAATAATATACTACTTTACAACACATGGAATTTAAAATAAAAAAACAAGAATGGGCTTAAGAGCCTACCTCTTTAGTTCTCCAATGGTGATTGAATATGACTATGGCAGCCTTCAATCTCCCTTCCAAGCTCTCACAAATGGAAGCCTTCAATCTCCCTTCCAAGCTCTCCAATCTCCCTACGACATCCTTCAATATTCCTTCCAAGCTCTCCAATCCCTTCCAAGCTCTCCAATCTCTCTTCAATATCCATATAGAAACCTTCAATCTCCTTTCAATCTCCATAAGAACTATAGCAAGAAGCCCACTCAAAACCCTCCTAGCAAAGATGAGTGAAATGAGAAATAGAATGAGAGAAAAATGGAGTGAGTGAGTGTTTTAATCCTAACAAACCCTATCCATTCCTTTTGAATCCAATTGGAACCTTGTCTTGGTTCCCAAACACCCACAAAAACAAAAAAATCCGCCTCATTGCACGAAAGTGGCCAAGGAGCACTGAGGGAGCAACTTTTTTGCTCCCAAGAGAGCTCCCAAAATGGGAAGGAAGAGTTTTCTTTCCTAACTAAGTGCACTCTCGAAAAACGCTCCCTCTGGGAGCGTGCATAAGGAGTGGGGGCGGGGAGGTGGCACTCCCCCCCAATATAGCTTAGGACTAAATTATTTGTTAAGATTCATAAAAAGAGAGAGAGAGAGGAACAAATGGAACCATCCAGCAAAACCCTAGTTCTACAATAAAGAGAATAAACCAGCACTCGAGCACAAGAACACTAGAGAAAGAAATAACCCAAGCATAAGTGAAATAGAGAATGAAATAAAACAAGCACAAGAGAGTGCAACACTTTAATGTTACCCTTAGGCATAACACTTTATTAAAGATGGAAAATAATGCACTTGAATGAATATTACAAACGAGAGTAGATGTATATATACACAAAGGGTAGAGCACTTTTCCCAAGAGGGGCTATGAACCTATGTTGACTAGGATTGTCTTAAACAAACCTAAATAATAAATTATACAACATAGGGTTAGCCATGATCAAAAGTGAAGCTTACACCATTCTCAACATCTCAACATCCACCCTTAATCTGACAGGGGGTCACAAAGAACAATGATGAATACAGATGATAGTGGATGTACAAATACCCAACTCAATACAAGGTCTACATTAGCCAAAAAAGAGAGGGATTATAAATACCTGAAGATGATCCAAAACCCTAGTTCCACAATTGCAAAAATACACTAAGTGATGCCACTAGCCAAAAATATTTCAATCAATTGTTGAATTGACCAAGGAAGGTTCACACATACTCTAATACCATCTTGAGATTCATAAGAAAGAGAGAGCATCAAATGAAACCAACCATCAAAACCCTAATTTTGTAATAAAGATAATAAACCAGCATTAGGGAAAAATAGACTTAAAGAGAGAAATAACCAAAGCATAAGTGCATCAGAGAAAGAAACATGTAATGTTCCTGAGCCAATTGTTTTGCTCAGAACACTAACTGTTACTGTTGTTATGTTTGTCCATGTGTTTGCAGGTGTATCCGTAAGATGTGCATGGATTATTCAATGATGATAGACCAATAGATATGAAGCATACAATCATAAACAATACAAGAGATATAAGAACACCAGTAGAGAGTCACAATGTCAGATCCGACCTTTATTTAGATAGTAAGTAACCTCCATATACAAGAGACTGCAGATCTAGGAGAAAGCCCCAATAATAACAAAATGGGCTGCTAGCTGCTACAATAAGAACAATACAAGATGAATGCCTCCCAAAGGCTGTAAGAGAAGAGATCCAAGCCTCCAAAGGCCACCAGCAAGTAGTTGACTGAAGATAGAAGAACCTGATCAATGCACTGTCAAACCTCCCCAACTGGATGAGTTACGCCCTACTCTGGATGCTGCCAAATCCTCAAGTTTCGTCCTACCCTCTCCTGGCCTCCAAATCCTCCAAGATTCACTCAGAATGTAGATCGGGCTGCTAGAACCCTCTGGAATCAATCTCAAGCTGATCTGAGCAATGTTGCTCCTCCAAATGGACAAACCCTAAACTGGATTGCGCCCTTCCTGGTTTGATAAAGTCAAGAGGGTATGTTTTCCCCTCTAGGAACCTCCAAATGCCTCCAAACTCTTTCAGATCATAGATCGGGCCACTGCTACCATGATACTGAAGTCTCAAACCAATCTATGAAGTTTTGAACCTCCAAACACTGAAAATACCTTTCTGCAGAACGTCCTCTTCCTCTTCAATGCATGCCAAGCTCACAGAAATAAACTGCAAGGATAAACTCCTATGGAATAGACCAAGAATGATGCCAGGGACCCTCCGAAGAGAACCCATGTGCTAGTTTTCCCAAATGCCTCTTGCTTCCTCCAGATCGAACTAAAACCTCCAAGATGGTGCGCCCCCTAGCTGGAAACCCCCATGGGTTGCGCCCTAACCTGGTGAATGCCTGTAGAACCAACCTACAACACTTTAGAATGGTGTGGGAGGATTATTTCACCTCCGGGACCAAGCCTGGATCAAGGAAGGTGGGATCTTTCACCACCGAGTTGATCTCTAGGGTTTTAGACTCAAAACCCTCAAAACTGATTGTGCTCAAGAGATCCAATGCAAAAATGATAATAATCCAGAATGAATAAGGAGTGTGCCCTGCCCTTTCCTTTATAGCTCCCATCTATTCCTCCATTGAGTTAGTTTTACCCTTAGGGTTAACTCTTAACCTAAATCATCCTTTCTATTTCTTCGTTGAGTTACAAAACAAGAGGTTGGGGACATTACAAAACAAGCCAAGCATTCATTATACACAAATTCATGGGTATGGTGGGATTTTGGATTTAAATCCTTGGCTAGAACTCCTAAACACCTTTATCAAAGCTTGAATGATTGAACAAAGTTCAAGTCATTCGTGGTTGAAGGAAAATACTTCGAAGAGCAAAGACAAATAGCACAATGGCATGAGTATTTCAAAACAAATCTCCTAACCAATGGAATTTGAACCTTCTCTATTATAGCAATGAATGAAAAGTAAGGAAATGTACATACCAATGAATTCAAAGATTGTTGTTTCTATATTCACCTTTGGCAAAATTCTCTGACCTACACAAACCTTTTGTAGAGTAACGCTCTTCTCGACCCTCTAACACCTTGGCGAAAAACTTTGGCCTCAGAAGGAAATGCCTACGTCTCAAAGCCAATGATGGAAAGCTAAAAGACTCATGTTATACTTCCATAAATAGTTACATTCAAGTTCAAAAATAGTTACCAAGTTAATGAGAACTATTACCTCAAAACAAGAAATCTAGCCCAAAAAACCCATATTTTTGGATCAAAAACACCAAAATCAAAATGTGGCACTACCGGTAGCACCCTCTTTTTGAAGGTGGTTAAAATTCTTGTTTGAAATCATGGTCTTGACAACCAATACCATTGCAGACAAAAACCTTTAAAATTGACCCTCGAATCAAAAAGTGATGCTACTAGTAACGCTAGTGCTTTTTGGAGTTAAAATTACAACTTAATTGAAACCGTGGCCTTGAAAACGAATACCATTGCAAATAAAAAACCAAAATCAGCTCCTAAATCATTCCTTGAAAATTTATTTATTAATTAATTTTAATTTTTTTTTAATTTACATTTAAAAATAAATAAATTGAAAAAGAACTTTGCAAACAAGTTTTTTTTTAAATGGAAACAAACCCATAATGCAATTTTTTTAAGTAAAAAACTATTATTAAAAAAGACCAAAAATATATATATATATATATATAAATAAAATTATTAAAAAAAACCTTCAAAACAAAAATTAATAAAAAAAAAAATATTTCAAAAACAAATTTAAAAAAAAAAACAATTTAAAAAAAATCGATTTTAATTTTGTATTTTTTTGGTCTTTTCTCAATTTTTTTTAATTTTTTTTTTTATTTAAATTGGATGGTGGTTTTTTTTTAAATGTTTTTTTCTTTTTTTCTTTTTTAAATTGTTTGCAGCGTTTTTTCAATTTATTTATTTTTAAATGTAAATTTAAAAATTGATAACAATTAATAAATAAATTTTCAAGTAATGATTTTGGAGCCAATTTTGAGTTTTTTATTTGCAATGGTACGAGTCGTCAAAGCCACAATTTCAATTAAGTCCTAATTTTAACTCCAAAAAAAAACTAGTGCTACTGGTAGCATCACTTTGCGATTCGAGGGTCAATTTTAAGGTTTTTGTCTGCAATGGTATCTGTTGTCAAGGCTGCAATTTCGAACAAGTCGGAATTTTAACCACTCCCAAAAAAAAGGTGCTACTAATAGCACCACTTTTGATTCGGGGGTAAAAATAGTCACTAAATGCAACCTCTAAAAACACGAAAAACTTGAAAGAGTTCTCATTAAATTGATAACTTTGTTTTCATTATATGATTTTAATTTAACACCAAATATATGAAGATTTTGAACAAGTCTTGGAGGCCTCCAGGAACAAAGTTTTTCAAGAATGAAGTTGATTATGCCCTTAAAGCCTCTCATGGGCTATCTCTATGGTATCAAGTTCATATTACTCAAAGACTCTTCAAGTTCGACAAGGAAACCACCACGTTATTCGAGCATGGGGCCCACATATTCATCTGGTGTTAAGGTTCCAAGCAACGCTATCAGAACCAATACAGGTATGCATTACGTATCGTTGCCAATACCAAACCCCTTGAGGGTAGGGACAAAAGCCCTGCATGGTTCATAAGAAAACCCTAATTCAAACTGCAATTCCTTAAACAACGTCCAAGAAGCAACCTCCTATAGAGTCTGTTGACCGCCCATTTAGCACCGGTGGTCAACTCATGTGCCATGAAGAGATGCATCATCAGATGCCATGATTGTTGAAGACCTTTGGTTCTACAGGGTTGTGTTTGGCCCAACACTTATTTTTGTAATTGGAATTTCCGCACCCCTGCGTGGGTTAATAATGTAATAGGTCTACATGAGTCATGTCTAGGTCAGTTACCTTGGCATCGGTTCACTGGGAGAGTTCCTTTCACCGAGGGTTTTTTATCCT
>ML839078.1:14642-33658 GCA_009831015.1 Picea engelmannii
GGTTATGATTTTGTTTACTTTGCTCATATAGTAGTTTAGCTTGTTTTATTTTATACTTTACCTTTTAGCTTATAGGAGTTGCTTTACCTTTTATACTATCTTATATTCGCTTGTTCTAAGGTGAAGATCATTTGTCTGGAGTCTGTACTGTGAAATGTCTGTGCCTGTGCTATCTTATATTCGCTTGTTCTAAGGTGAAGATCATTTGTTTGGCGTCTGTACTGTGAAATGTCTGTGCCTATGCTTGCAGCAAGCTTGGGAAGATCAAACTGAATACCTTAAAGATGAGAAAGGAGATCATAGAAACGGAAGCATCAGCATCAAACCACAGATGGAAACAATTGTATTGACTATATGGGCAGAAAAAGTGAGCAGATTTATGCCAAATAATCAGAAGTTGTCAAGAGGTCAGCAAGCAGATCTTCTATCAAACAGCAAAGAAGTAAGCTAACTAGGCACAGCATATATCTCCCACATTCCCATAAACAGAAAAACTAGATTCTGGTCGAAAACTTGAAAGCAATATGAAACTTACTTGATGAACAAGAATGACACGATGATCATGAAGCTGCTGAATGATCATGTCACAAACTGTAGTCTTTCCGGAAGCCGTACCACCCGTAACACCTGCAGAATTCATGTGCAAGTAACTTTAATAACAAAGAATTAACATGTACATGAATATACATGATACATATAGATAATTTTGTTACAATATTCACTTCACACATCTGTCCTAATGTCAGATGAAAAAAATCCACTCAATCCATCTAGCATACAACATTGTCTACAATTTTAGACTTTAGGCTTATTAATAAGCTCTAAGATATTTTATGTAAGGAAAATGTTTTAGAAATTGCAGTTGTAACCAATAAGCATACAAATACCTAATAAATGTAGGAGTTTTCCTTGTGCAGAAGCAACAACTTTTGTCAGTAAGCCTCATGTGACATTACTACCATTTATCGATCATTATTACTGTATTGTCATACTAGTAGAATGCTAATGTCTAACTGTTCTAAGTATGGCAAATAATAATGTCAGGGACCATATAGCTGGTTAAAAATAAGTTGACAGTTGAGTTCATTATAGTGAGTAATTTTTATAGCTAGTTGTACCAGTTGACAAATGTTCATGTCAAATAATGATAGAGATTCTAATTAGAATACGTGAGAACAGCCGTCGGAAGTTCATGAGAATTGAATCTGGTAACTGTATGGTAGAGGTGTCCACACTGCATCTCTGGTCAATTGTATAAAGTATGCAACCCTCAAAAATACAAAAGAAGGGAATGAAATCATTGATAGAGGAAATACCAGTATAGTGATTGACCACCACATTCTAAGGCCAAGAAATAAGGCTGATACAAAAATGCAATATAACAACTTGAAAAAAGACTTCCTATTGGCAAAACTAAACAAAACTATTGTAGTGCCTATTTAGAAAATATTCTAAAAAAATATTAACTAGATTTGCCAGCATTCTCAATTGTATACCTGAAATATGTGTGCAAAACTCATCTAGATATGCACTCTAGATATGGGGTATTTACACCAGTGCAACCTCATAATTCCACCCCATCTCAAGTTGGTCAATCTGTCACTAGACTTCCTATGTTGTTCCACTGTCATAAGTCAGCCTTCTCAATGCAGTTACTGTGCTATTTTTTCAAAAGTACTGCTTTTAAACTCCAAAAGAATTACAATTAGCTTGAATATGTCAAACACCACAAGAAGCTCATTTTCATGGGCAAGATGGCCCTCAAAGGGCAAACCATCAATCACAAGCACTTTCATTTGACTAAGCTGTCGTGACAGGGGGATACCCTTTGCAAAACTAAACAAAAGTATTGTAGTGCCTATTTAGAAAATATTCTCAAAACATATTAACTAGATTTGACAGCATTCTCCATTGTATACCTGAAATATGTTTGAAAAATCTTGTCTAGATATGCACTCTAGATATGGGGTATTTACACCAGTGCAACCCTCATAAATCCACCCCATCTCAAGTTGGTCAAACTGTCACTAGATTTCTTATGTTATTCCACTGTCATAAGTCAGCCTTCTCAATGCAGTTACTCTGCTATTTTTTCGAAAGTAGTTCCTTTAAACTCCAAAAGCATTACAATTAGCTCGAATATGTCAAACACCACAAGAAGCCCATTTTCATGGGCAAGATGGCCCTCAAAGGGTGAACCATCAACCACAAGCACTTTCATTCAACTAAGCTGCTGTGACAGGGGGATACTCTTCAGTCAAAATCCTCCAAGACTTGCACCTGGCCCCAATGGCTTATTCATGCCTCTAAGGGAATTGAACCTTGGTCGGTAACCTAACAGGCCACTCTCTCCCCTGCTGAACCAAGGCCCAGTTGGCAGTTACTCCATTACTATAGAATCAATTTATTCATTCTTTCAGAATAGGTCTTTCTTATGTGAATATCTCTTCTTTTTAAAGGACATAGGCTGTCCTTTACATAAAAGAGAGTAGATGTATATTCTTTGTTCAATAAGGGCTTCTTTAATGGTACCATGACTTAGCCCAGAGTTTGACATGATGTTCTAGATTGTCTTTTAGTCTATCAAAGGCCCCCATTTTCAAATGGAATGTCATCACAGATGTTGAACATTAAACCTCCATTCTCGTGATCACCTTCTGTTCATATGTGCATTGATGTGCTTTATGAATATGACTATGCCATTCTTCACACTTACATACATTGCTTTATGAGTTCTCCTATTTAAATAAGTTGTGTGTATACAGAATCAGATACTCTAGTTAATTGCCACTAATTTAAACACGTAATAGGGAATATCTATGCTCAACATTTTATTGTTGTTGTTCGGGCTTCAAGTTTGACATGGGGGTTGCAAGTTTTGGTTGGTAACCACAGCCAGGACCAAGACGACATATATATGGGGATCGTGTGATGTCAAGAACGCGTACTCAATGAATTGATGGTTCTTGGACTAGAGGATGTGAATTGTGTGCAAAGACAAGAGGTCCAAATGCTTCATTCAAGATTCAGTGCACGTGACATTGCTATAAAACATTAGACAATTTTGGAGAACATGAGAGTTATTAAGGTATGTGGATATTGTCATCTAATGATTTTTTTAATTTGTTGATTGAATTCTTATATATGGTTCTACGGAAAACATATGAGGAAGAGCGGAGTAAGCAGAGTAAGCAAAATCTTGCATAGATCTTGTGATACCTGTGGCAGCTCCAAGTTAATCTCCGAAGAAAGAATGCAGTATGAAACAGATACGTGACCAGAAAGCACCAGTCAGGATGAAGACTACATGGATAGGGAAGACAGGAAGAAGTCCCACTCCAGAATTTTTTTTTAGAACAGAGAAAGAAAGATCCACATAAGTTCTAGTTTTTATTTCTGTTTAGGAAAAGGAAAAAGTGCAAGCCCACTCACCAATTACAAATGGTTGTCTATTTAAATCCTTCACTTTGGAAACTTGCAAAGAAGCCTCATCCAGGCACGATCCAGAAAAATGTGTATTAGAAGCAGCTTCCATCACATCTTCAACCTCTGATGTCACCATTGTCCTAGCTATGTCTGGCCTGCATCGGCAAAGAATTGTACATTTAAAGAAAATCAAGAGCAAAGAAAAACGATTAAGTTCAACACTAAGAATGTGCCCAAAGATATGTCCACAAATGCTTAATAGTTTAGTAAATCCACGCAAGTCAAGTAATACTCACACGACACAATAAATTAACAGAAACAGTCTGAAGCTATCTCCTTTTTTCTGAAGTACTGAACATTTGTATTAGTGTAATACAAAACTTCCTTATAAAACCATTCCAAATGAGGCATTTCGTTAAATTTCATACCTCTTGATGTTTGCAGATTTTTGTCTGAATTATTGCACTAATAAAAATACGCATCCAACCATTCCCCTATATAAAAATTATTATTTCAAAAGCCGCAAGCTTAAAACAAGATTGTGAATCATTTATCTGATGGTCATAGAAATGCAATTCACTATAGACTCCGTTATCGCACAAGTTGTAGGTTGGGCAAAGCCAGACCCAACCACAAAATGGTGACAACTAAGAGAACACCTACCCACTGTCACCTTAGGGCAGGTATTCCGGTCACTTTAGAGATGAAGTAATCACCTCAAGGGGGGAATCCCGGTGACCCTAGGGGGGAAAGAGATGAAAAGTGGTATGATGGAAGTGTAGCCCCTATAGGTCAAGATACTAAGTGTGGAAAAGGCTTGGGAAAGAGACTTGATGGTAGCCAATAATTGCCAAGAGATATGAGACCTGCAAAAGCTGATTTATCTGCCCGAGACACAAGAAAAGCCAAGTATGCACGTAATATGTTAGGTGGACAAGAAAATTAAGCTTGTTGTCCCTAATTGCAGCAGTAAACAATAATATATATCAGCAATAAAATGATAATGAGAGCTGCAAATAAAGATGCTATAAGTCTAGTTGAATAAGCAAGAGACAAGCTAGCAAATACTAGTTCAACTCAAGAATGAAAGAGCAAGACTCTAGCATGAAATAAGGCTGAAAAAAGTGTTGCAGAGATGTAATTTGCAGCCTTATGGCTGTAGCATTCAAGCTATTACAGCCAAGAGATCAACCATCAAAACTTGCCGACAATCCACCCAAAAAGTGTGCTAGCCTTAGTAGATTATAGGGGCAAACTTTTAGCAACTTTAGACAGTTGAGTAGTGAGTTATTAATGAAAATATGTTAGGGTTTCTACAGCCCTAATGGCTGTAGATAAAAGTTTATAACAGCAGCAAGAAGTACTCAGTAAATTGAGACGCCCTAGTGGCTCAACCAAGCATAAAAAGCATAAAATTCATTCCAACTTAGACAATCTCAAAATCTTGACTTTTCACGTTTACCAAGGCAAGTGATTTATATCTCCAATGCAAAGTTCAGATTAGTGCCTTTAATATTTGGGTGAATGGAGTCTTAAAAAACAAGTTGGATCAACAAGGTCCCTAGGGGTGTAAATCCTCTTACTCCCTAGGGTATGCCAATCAAACTAGGGTAAAATCTAGGAGGGTATACACACTCGTATTCCTCCTAGCAACCCTTTCAAAATGACTTGTAAACTTAGAAAATTAGATGAATCTTAATGGAGGGGTGTATCCAACATACTCCTCCTAAGGTTTCAACCAACAATAACCAAGAAAGAGCAAGAAATAGCTAACAAAAGCAGATTTTTCCTTACCAATTCCAAGAAAGAGAGAGATCAAACCCTAGTTCACCAAGCAAATTACCATCCAATAGCAAGAAAGCAAGTCTCCAAGAGGTGCGCACCACCTTAGCTCATCTATTTTGTTATCCCCATTTTGTGGATAACTAAGGAGATTATGTCTCGAGGCCCTCAGGTTGCAGATATGGAGTGTCGAGAGACTACATGACTAGCAGTACCCTTTTGCACAGACAGAAAACCCACTCACCACCACAGATGGTCACAGTTGTGCAGATGGCATCCACCACACCAGATGGCTTCCGGAAGGCAGTGGGCCTTGCTCCATGAGGTACAAGTCAGTATTATGGTGAGCATCATTTCAATATTTAAGATATTTGATTATGTTGTATCTTAGATTGCTCTAGATTTCATGATATGTGCTTGGACATTATGTCTTTTTCCCTGCTTCACCTTGGTGGTTGACATTGTGCCCTAGTAAGTGGTTTTCCTTGGGGATGGGTTTGCTACTGGGAACTCCCTTAATGAGCCACCATACCATTCCCGACCATACTTACCACTTTCCATCATTGTTCCCCTTTGTTTCCTTATCTCTTGGGATTTTAGGGTGTATTGACCCAAGAAGGGGTTGTCCCTCATTCTATAGGAAGAAGGGGCTAAAGGACTAGAGGGGTTGGTGTTGGGTAAAAGACAAAAGCCTTGTATAAACCTTCCAAACGCTTTACCCAGGGATCACCCAAGAAAGCAATGAAACGCTTATCTATGAATAAAGGGGACCCACAATATAATAAAGAATGCTTAAAAGGTTAGTTGAAGGATAGGAGGTCTCATCACGAGCCGACCTATCACGTCCATGGATATCTAGTGGTATGACATTGTCATCATTTGGTCCCCAAACCAGGGCAATGGCTCTCAGTTGCATGGCTGAGAGAAAGGGGGTCTCATCGCGAGCCAACCTTCTCATTTCCATTAGGTGTTTGTGGGTGACATTGCCATCATCTGGTCACCATGCCAGGGCAGTGAACTTCAACCTCTCCTTATGCTATATTGAAAGAAAATAAAGAAAGAAAGATAAAAGGAAATTGATGGGCTTGGAAAAAGTGCATTGCGGACGAAGGTACCACACACCCTCTACAAAGGCACCCATGAATGAGACACTACGACGGTACGACCCCTTGTATGTCATGAGCCCTATGCCCATTGAGTCTTGACCCCAACCACTTCATCCACTTTACATGGCTTAGAGAGGGATCTCTTGGAAGCTCTCCTTGAACTAGGGAAAGACCTACCCAATAGGACACCTCGTCAACCCTCCCATATTTAAGCTTGACAAGTCGCATAGTGTCTTTGAGTTGTTAGGTGTTTGATATAGTGATCTTTGATGCACATGCTTAGATGGCTTAATTATTGATTGGATTCACTTATCATGATGTTATGACTTGAGATCCTTGGAGGGTGTGCTCATTTCTCTTTGCAGGACCTAGTTGGTGGATAGTTTTGGGGGAACAAACCTAGCTCGGGCTTACATGGGGCTACAAGGCCACAGGTTGGATGCCAGGGGCCCGCATGCCAGATGAGAGAGATCAGACTTGGACAACCTAGCCCAGCCCTTACTTTCCAAACGACTTGCCCAGGAGGGGCAAAATATTCTACTTTTGAGCTTGACGTCATGCTTTTGGGGTAGTGCATGGTGGTGAGGTGCCACTCTTAGACATATGGACGTTTTGAGGAGGAGAAGGGTCTTCACCATGATGAGAGTGCTTAGATGCTTAACATGTGGCCTTTGGAGGCCTATCCATGCTTCTCCTGTTGAGTTTTGTACCTTGGGAGGTGTTACACATGTGCTTATGACCTCCTTAGCACATGAGGGAAGGACATTACACTTTGTACCTTGTACTTTTGTCTGATTTCACTTTGACTTTGTCTAAAAGTGAAATTTAGTCATTTTGGCCTAAAATGACTATTAATTCACAAAGGGGTGAATTAGAGACATAAAATTGACTTAGGAAACTTAACCCAAAGTGGGTTTGTGATTTAGATTTTCATGGGGAGATCTCAACCATCGATTAGATGGGAGATGAGACGATCTCCACCATTGATCGTCTAGGTTTCCTTTTGGATGTCAAAGAGGGGCGCAAATGGTGAAGGAGGGCGCATTCTTCACTTGTTCATTTGCTTGTTGAGAGAGGAGCTCTTGGAGGATGGAGATGAGGTCAGATTCATGAGGAGACTTGAGCTAGGGCGCTTGCTTTCATGGAGGGAGGCTTGCCTTGTATGCCATAGCTTATTTACTAGAGAGGTTTTGTTGTTGAGGAGGGCGCATTGCCAGATTGGGGTGCATCAACAGTTGAGAGACTTCTAGCCATCAGATTGCAGTGAGATCAGTTGCAGAGGATAGCCATTCAGCAGAGCTTCATTGTTGTTGAGGGGTTTCCAGATCTGAGCTCACAGTTGGTAGTTGGAGCAAATTCAGTGGTTCTAGCAGTTTGCATGAGGGGCGCACCATTCTGGGGCGCATTTGGTGATTTTGAGCTTGTATATCAGCTCAATTGGAGTTGCTATTGTATCAGGTTCTTTCATATATTGTGTTTACTGTAACCCTTCTTCTTCTTTCCTCATTTATACACACATATTCCAAACTGGTTTTCCCCGAGGGGGTTTTATCCAGGGCCATGTTCACCAAAAATACCTGTGTCTACAAATGCATGATTTAGTTTCTTAGATCTGTTCATATTCAGCAGTAAACGATGTTTAGGTGTGTTATGTTTATTTTGAGATGCATGTACTAATTTCTGGTGACAAAAACGATATGCTAGAGCACCCAAAATTGAGAACATGACCGTAACAAATCAGCAAGAAACTTTGGACTGTTTGCTGTTATAAAACAGCAGAAAATACATAACCTGACAATTGAAACTTAGAGCCTTTCTTCGATCAAAGATAGACCAAGAAGGCAAGCTGATAGGACCTGGATTTTTCACATGGTATTAGAGCTTCGGTGGCTGAAATTTTGGACAGTTGGGACAGCATTTTGAGTGGTTGTCATACACTTCTTTCTGGCAGATCATTGAGGACAGCCATTGACTCATTCAGTGGTTGTTAGAGGGCAGAATTTTTCAGAGGATTGTTGGGCAGTTTGGACACTTATCATCAGTCTCTTTTCACACCTACGTAGTAGGAGTGAGGCCGATTTGACGTTGACCTCTTTTCACACCTGTGTTGACAAGAGTGAGACAGTGTTTTCCTTGGCAGAGTGAGCATCAGTTGGGGATTGTAGTTTGGCAGACATGTCAGCATCTCAGATGCGAGTTGAGGACAGGCTAGCAGGGGCTAGCAATTGGTCGCCTTGGAAGGCGAGGATGGTCTTCGTCTTGGAGGACCTCGAGCTATGGGACATAGTCGAGGCAATTGTTCCCCCCATTCCTGTCACTGCTCCCATCTTGGTGGCAGAGTTCAGGAAAAGGAACAACAAGGCGAAGAGGACCATTTGTGACGCAGTTCGTGACCACATCATACCCCATTTGACGGGGAAGACTTGTGCATATGAGATGTGGGCATCTCTATGCAAGTTGTATGAGAGCTCCAATGAGAACCGTATCATGGTTCTTCATGACCGACTCTGGGGCATTCGCATGCTCAAGGATGAGTCGGTAACTTCATTCCTTGGCTGTTACACTCAGATCAGAGACGAGCTGGCAGCCGTCGGAGAGATTGTGAACCCTAACTCTTTGCTGAGGCAAACTATGAATAGCTTCACCAAACCGTGGGGTCCATTTGTACGGGGCATTATTGCCCGGGAGGTCATGCCTACATGGGAGAGGATGTGGGATGACTTCGTCCAGGAGGAGATTAGGTTAGCAGCCGAGGCTTCTGGACAACGGCAGCAAATTGATCAGGGTGAAAAGGATCTTGCTCTTTGGACAAAGGGCAAGAAGAAGGTCGGCCGAGGGGGTCGGCAAGGTCCCAAGTTTGGGGGCCAACCACAGGGGAGTGGAGGAGTAGAGAGCAGCAGTGGTCAGGGCAGTGGTCAGAAGAGAGATATGAGCAAAGTGAAGTGCTTTGTTTGTAAGAAGTTTGGGCACTATGCTAAATAGTGCCCGAACAGGAAGAAGAAGAAGGGTGGTACCGCAGCTACAGCAAAGGAAATTGAATTTCAGACACAATTTCAGAGAGAGTGTGCTTTCCTCACATGTTGCACTTCAGTTGAGATGACACCCAGGATCTGGTATATTGATAGCGGGGCTTTGAGCCACATGACTGGATATCAAGAGCATTTTTATGATCTCAGAGACACTGAGGTCAGGATTGAGATTTCTCTTGGAGATGACAGAGTAGTCACAGTTGCAGGGGTTGGCACAGTTGCTTTTCGGAGAGATGGTTTGCCACCTATATCGTTCACGGACGTTCTTTATGTCCCTGGCATGAAGAAGAATTTGATTTCAGTTTCCACCCTCCATGATAGAGGTCTTGAGGTGACATTCAGAGGCACCGAGGTACTGATTCATCCTCGGGGTTCTCCACATGCCTCAAGACAGTTGATTGGAGTGAGAGAGGGGAAACTGTTCAGATTTCTTTTTCAGCCACTTCATGCATTGGCAGCGAGCAGCGATAGCAACAGACAGTTATGTGAGTTATGGCATCGTAGGATGGCCTACCTACATCATGGGGCTCTTGGAGGACTGAGAGAGGTTGTGATCGGAGTGCCACAGATCAGCATAGACCATCAGGATGTTTGCAGAGGGTGTGAGCTTGGCAAGTTTGCCAAGGCATCGTTCCCTAGCAGTGATACCAGGTCAGCTGGGATACTGGATTTAGTACACACGAACGTGTGTGGGCCCATGACTCGGAGGTCCTTGAGTGGTTGTGAGTATTATCTCACATTTATTGATGACTACTCAAGGAAGACTTGGATCTATTTCCTGAAGGCCAAGAGTGAGGTCTTCACACGGTTCCAAGAGTTCAGAGCTATTGTGGAGAACCAATCGGGAAAGAGGATCAAATTCTTGCGGTCGGATAACGGGGGAGAGTATTCCTCGAGACAGTTTGTAGACTTATGTGCACAGCATGGCATCAGGAGACAGATGACCGTACCCTACAACCCCCAGCAAAACGAGGTTGCCGAGAGGAAGAACCGGGCCATTACCGGTGCAGCGAGATCTATGTTGCATGATCAGAGTTTGCCTTTGTACTTATGGGCAAAGGCATGTGCTACTGCAGTTTACCTGCAGAACAGGAGCCCCCATAGGATTTTGGGGAAGATGACTCCTAAGGAGGCCTTCACTAATAAGAGGCCCGATGTTGAGCACATCAGGATATTTGGGTGCTCGACTTTCTCTCATGTCCCCTCGGAGAGGAGGACAAAGATAGACCCCACAGCCCAGCAGGGGATTCTAGTTGGATACTCAGAATTGTCGAAAGCCTATCGCATCTACATTCGCCACTTAGGAAAGTGGTGGTGAGCAGAGATGTCAGATTTGAGGAGGATAAGGCTTTTGCGAGATCTCTTGAGTCGAGAGTTGGAGTTGAGGATGATGTAGAGTTGCCAGTTGCAATCTCAGAGGGAGCACAACCTCAGTCGTCAGGTACACCAGTATCAGGGGTGACAGGGTCACCATGCACAGCTTCAGGGTCACAGTCAGAGCATGTTCAGTCAAATGGGGCACAGACTTCAGAGGGAGTATAGTCTTCAGGATCTCAGAGTGTTGAGACGAGTCTAGAGGCAGTCACTCTTGGGCAGAGAGACCTTACTTCTCCGTTGACCGCTTCAGGGAAGAGGATACCTAGATGGTTTCAAGAGACCCTAAAGGAGGCCAGGGAGAATGTAGGGGAGCCCAAGAGCCAGATCAGAGAGAGCAGGCCACCAGTCAAATTGGGAGCATATTTGGCACTAATGACGAGTATCAGAGATATTGAGCCACAGAGTTTTGCGCAGACAGTTGACCATCAGGTCTGGAGAGAGGCCATGGTTGAGGAGTATGACTCCATTGTGCGCAATGATGTCTGGGATGTGGTTCCGAGGCCAGTGGGGAAGTTAGTTGTGACTTCCAGGTGGTTGTACAAGACCAAGATTGCTGCAAATGGCAGCGTGGAGAAACACAATGCCCGTTTTGTGGCACGAGGCTTCTCACAGATTGAGGGAGTCGATTATGACGAGACTTTCGCACCAGTTGCGAGATACACTTCTATCAGGACTATCATTGCCATAGCAGCAGAGATGGGTTGGCGCATTCATCAGATAGATGTGAAAACCGCATTTCTAAATGGCTTTATTGAGGAGGAGGTGTACATAGAGCAGCCATAGGGGTTTGAGGTGAGTGACAGGGAGACTCATGTGTGTCTTCTGAGGAAGGCACTATATGGTCTGAAGCAAGCTCCCTGAGCTTGGTATTCACGGATTGAAACTTATTTGCTTCAGATGGGCTTCAAGAAGAGCGATGTTGATCCAAACCTCTATTTCATCATTAGGGGTGAGGACACGCTCATTCTCATTTTGTATGTGGATGATTTATTCATTACTGGAGCCGAGGATCTCATAGCTGAGTGCAAGATGGGACTTGCATCAGAGTTTGAGATGAGTGATATCGTATTGATGCACTACTTTCTGGGTATGGAGGTATGGCAGGAGGAGGGTCACATATTTCTCGGGCAAGGGAAGTATGCAGCAGATATTTTGAGCAGATTTCAAATGGAGGACTGCAGACCCATGTCTACACCTATGATCACCAACTGGAAGAAGCTTAGTGCTTCAGATAGCCAGTTGGTCGATGCCACAGTATACAGGCAGTTGATCGGTTCACTTATGTATCTGGTTAACACCAGACCAGATATATGTTTTGTCGTGAACACACTCAGGCGATACATGGTTGAGCCGAGGTGTGTTCACATGGTTGGGGCAAAACACGTCTTGATATATGTTGTTGGGACAGTGGACTATGGCCTAGACTATGTCAGGGGAGATGGAGTCAGTTTGGATGGCTACACAGATTCAGACTGGGCAGGATGTGCTGCTGACAGGAAAAGCACCTCAGGGTGCTGCTTCAGTTTGGTGTCAGGACTTGTTTCCTGGTTCAACCGGAAGCAGAAGTCAGTTTCTTTGAGTTCGGTCGTGGCAGAGTATATGGCGGCCAGTCAGGCCAGTTGCGAGGCCATTTGGATTTGTAAGATGTTGGTTGGTTTATTCGGTAATGTCTCCGACTGTCATTCACTGTGATAATCAGAGTTGCATAAAACTCTCTAAGAATCCAGTGTTTCATGACCGGTCGAAGCATATTGAAATCAGGTACCACTTCATTCGTGACTGGGTTCAGAGAGGGGCGGTTCAGTTGCAGTATATATCCACAGATGACCATGTAGCAGATATTCTCACCAAGGCCCTGCCACAGGGCAAGCATGTCTATTTCAGAGACAAGATGGGCTTGGTGAGGAACACCTTCCTCGGTAAGAGGGAGTGTTGAGTTTTGTACCTTGGGAGGTGTTCCCCATGTGCTTATGACCTCCTTAGCACATGAGGGAAGGATATTACACTTTGTACCTTGTACTTTTGCCTAATTTCACTTTGACTTTGTCTAAAAGTGAAATTTAGTCATTTTGGCCTAAAATGACTATTAATTCACAAAGGGGTGAATTAGAGACCTAAAGTTGACTTAGGAACCTTAACCCAAAGTGGGTTTGTGATTTAGATTTTCATGGGGAGATCTCAACCATCGATTAGATGGGAGATGAGACAATCTCCACCGTTGATTGTCTAGGTTTTCTTTTGGATGTCAAAGAGAGGCGCAAAGGGTGAAGGAGGGCGCATTCTTCACTTGTTCATTTGCTTGTTGAGAGAGGAGCTCTTGGAGGATGGAGATGAGGTCAGATTCATGAGGAGACTTGAGTTAGGGCGCTTGCTTTCATGGAGGGAGGCTTGCCTTGTATGCCATAGCTTATTTACTGGAGAGGTTTTGCTGTCGAGGAGGGTGCATTGCCAGATTGGGGCGCATCATCAGTTGAGAGACTTCTAGCCATCAGATTGCAGTGAGATCAGTTGCAAAGGATAGCCATTCAGCAGAGCTTCATTGTTGTGGAGGGGTTTCCAGATCTAAGCTCACAGTTGGTAGTTGGAGCAGATTCAGTGGTTCTGGCAGTTTGCATGAGGGGCGCACCATTCTAGGGTGCATTTGGTGATTTTGAGCTTGTATATCAGCTCAGTTGGAGTTGTTATTGTATCAAGTTCTTTCATATATTGTGTGTACTGTAACTCTTCTTCTGCTTTCCCCATTTATACACACATATTCCAAACTGGTTTTCCCGGGGGGGGGGTTTATCCAGGGTCATGTTGACCAAAAATACCTATGTCTACAAATGCATGATTTAGTTTCTTAGATCTGTTCATATTCAGCAGTAAACGATGTTTAGGTGTGTTATGTTTATTTTGAGATGCATGTACTAATTTATGGTGACAAAAACGATATACTAGAGCACCCAAAATTGAGAACATAACAAATCAGCAAGAAACTTTGGACTGTTTGTTGTTATAAAACAACAAAAAATACATAACCTGACAGTTGAAACTTAGAGCCTTTCTTCGATCAAAGACAGACCAAGAAGGCAAGCTAATAGGACCTGGATTTTTCACATCTCCAACACCAACAACTTCCTCAAAGTGGCAAAACGTCCCCTAAAGGGGTGACATCCTCCTAAATTAGGGTTTTATTTGTTCAAAAAGTGAAATTTTAAGTGAATTGTTTAATATTACTTTGTTAAGAGGGAAAGATTAGGGTTGTTGACCCCTAATCTTGTGTTTTACTCATTAATTTATGGACAAGCTATGTTAGCTACATTTTGTGTAAATAGAGATCATAAGATCTCATTTCAAACATAACTCTCCCTCTTGTGAGAGGTCTTGGTCTGAAATTTGCGCCACACTTGGCTCTTTTATCTCTTGTGCACTTGTTTATGGCTATGTTTATGAATGGTTGATGGAGGAAGGTCTAGCGCTAGCTTTGGATGATGCTTTCTAGCTCTTGTGGTGGATTATCTTGGCATTTCTCTTGATCTTGGTATGGTTTTCTACTATTATGCTATCATTTTTCAAGTTCAAGTATTGTTATGCTAGGAGCTAGGTGGGAACTGGGAAGTATAAGGGCATACACCCCCACCATAGCCTTCATCATTTTATTTGCTTCATCTCATTGATTATATAAGGGTTTGCTAAGAGAAGTATAAGGGCATACACCCTCTTAGCCTAAACCCTAGCCTAGAGAAACTTTCCTTGGGAAGTAAAAGGGCTTACACCCCCAAGGAGGTAGCTTCTCTAAGCTCCCTTTGACTCCATTAACCCAATAGTAAAGGCACTAGTCATTTATTGTTGCATTGGGAAACGTTTTTTCGATCAATTTTACCTCTTGCAAAGTGGATTGTATTCCTTGTGCCTTGGGCACCTCACAGCCACTAGGGCATCCTCATCTAAGGGATACTTATTGATATTGTTACAAAATTGCATCTTCAGCCATTAGGGCTGCAGAAACCCTAACTCATTTGCTTGAATAACTCTCTTATCAACCATTGGATTTTGCTCAAAGTTTGCACACTTATTCTCCTTGGTCCAGCGCACTTTTTGGCAAAGTTTGAGGAGATTTCAATAGCTGATTTTCTTGCTGTAATACATTGAATGTTACAGCCATAAGGTTGATATAATTTGTTGCAGACAAGTGTTTACAACAGCCTTATATTTTATGCTAAGAGTATTTGTTTTTCATCTTCAGTTTAGCTAGTCATTTACTAGCTTTTCTCTTGCATTTTCAACTTGATCTTTAGCATTTATTGAGCAACTTATAGTGCCATTTTCTTGCTGATATATATTGTTATCTATTGCTGCAAATTAGGGACAGCAAGCTTAACTTTCTGATCCAACTAATATATATTATTGCAAAGTGTCTTTTCTTGTATCTCAGGCAGGTACAATCGTCCGAAGAAGTATTATTCCTGTGGGGCAACAATTACTTGACTTACAAGGCACCTCTTCCCACCTTTCACTCCACTTAGACTTGACCTATAGGGGCTTCACTTCCATCCATATTCATCTCCATCTCAATCCCCCTAGGGTCACCGGGATCACCTCCCTAGAGTGACCTAGTCACCCTTGAAGTGCAGAACCTACATCAAGGTGACATTGGGTGTAGGATTCCCAAGTTGTAGCACTTGCTTTGTGGTTGGGTCAGGCTTTTCCCAACCTACAACTTGTGTTATAACACATTCATCAAAAGATAACGCCAAAAAACATTTGCAAGAGAGATAAATTTTAAACACCAATAATACTCAAGTATAGTGAAAATTTCAGCCAAGTACTTCTCCCAATGGGAGAGTTATGATGAAAATGAGATTCAAATGATATTTATTTATACAAAATGTCTTAAACATAGTTTGTCCACTTAAGTTAGGGTAAACACAAAATAAGGGAACAACAACCCTTATTTTGCCCCTTTACACAAATAATTCATTTTTAATTCAAACTTGAAATCTAAAAAGTGCAATAGAAACGCTAAAATGATGTCACCCCTCTAGGGGTGATGTTTTGACCCTTTGAGCAAGTCGTTGGAGAAGGAAGTTGAAGTTGTTGGGGCTCATAGAGCCTCCCCCTAATGCGCTATAGCCTCCTCCCACCAAGTCATGCCAAGTGTCATCAAATAGCAACTTCACCACCAAAACCCTAGCCTCAATGATAATGTCAACTCCTCAAGGGTGACGTTTTGGCCCCTCCAAGCAAATCGTTTGGCATGTGAGGGCTAGGCAAGGTCCTCCAAGGTGTCCTCTAGGCCTCCAAAGGCAAGTCATCGTGATCTGGCATGTGGACCCTGCTGACCGCCTATCCAACTAGGGGGTCAACTCCATGTGCCATGAAGAGATGCATCATCAGATGCTCATTTGTCGAAGATTTTGGTTCTACAGGGCATTTTTGGCCCCAGCACTTCTTTTTGTAACTGGAATTTCCGCACCCCTACGTGGGTCAATAATGTAATAGGTTTGCATGGGTCATAGTTAGGTCAGTTACCTTGGGATTGTTTCATTGGGAGAGTTCCTTTCACCGAGGGTTTTTTATCCTCAAGTTATCAATTGGGTTTTTCAGCCTTATTGATTTCCCTTGAGTTTTTCCCTCACACTTGCAATAATTCCTCCAAAGTGGTGAAGGGCATTCTAATGGGCTTATCTTTTGGTAACTATTGTTAGGGAATGATGTAAATGACCATGTAAGACATCTTAGAAAGTCTCGCGGAATTCCCTAGAATCTAGATTAGTTTTTTTTAATTAATTAATTTTAATTAAATTTCCCTAAGTTTGGCGGTTTAATTATTTAATTAATTAATTATTTTTGAGCAAAAATTGTAAAAACTAGGTCCTGGGACTTTTGATAGGGGTATTTGTGCTCAAACAAAATGGAATGAGACCCCCTACACCCATGGACCAAGTTTCAGCTCAGCCAGACAACTTTTGCTATGGGTTTGTACACCTAGAGTGTCAGTCAGTCAAAAACAACAATTTTAATTGCTAAGTCTTGACATAGCAAAAATGTAAAAATTGTAATAATGAGTTTAAGGATGATGTAAAGGTGGATAAAGATGGAGAGAGGTTTCCTAAGCCATTCCTACCCAACCCAACCTTTTCCAACCTATTTCTAACCCCTCACCCACCTCACTCACTCAACCCTCACGCCCTCCTAGGGAAGTTACGGCCCCCTTGCGAGTGAAATGTTGTAAGTTGGGTTTCCCTTGGATGGTGGACCCTTCTCTTGGTTGGTGTGCTCTCCCTCACCCCCCACGTCACCTCCTATCTCAACTCCACCCCCATCCTAGCATTCATTGCCTCCCTTTCCTTTCCTCTCCCCCAAGTGGTGTGCCCTCCTAGAGAAGTTACGCTCCCCCTCACTTGGGAAAATTCTAGAAAATTATTTTAAATATTTTGGGGCCCTTTCTCTCTAGTGGCACGCTTCCCCTAGCCTCCCACTACCTATTTTGCTTGATCCCAACATCAACACACTCATCCACCTCTTGTATCCATGATCCAAACCCTAGATGGTGCGCCCTACCCGTGGGATTCTAGCTTGTGCTTGGTGGTGGACACTTGGCATTGATCCAAGAGAGGTGAGTTTGCCTCTCCAAGTATAAATAGAACCCCTCTCACCCTCATTTCTTCACCATATCTTGAGCTATTGTTATGCTACTTGATTTTCCACTCTCTCTCTCTCTTGTCCATCTTCCATTCTTTGGCTCTTAGGGTTTTGGAGCAAGTATTTCTCCAACATCCATTTTTGAGTAATAAAGGAGAAACTTTGGAGGATCATTGGAAGAGAAACAAGTATTTTTGTTCTTGTTACATGTGAGGTAACATTGTGAATATTTGATTTGATGATTGCATAAATTAGATCTTGGGTAAAGTGTTACTTGGGTAGATCTAACAACAAGTATTCTTGTAGATCTATATATGTGGGAATGCTAGATAGGGTGCAAGTATTTCATCTTATTCGTATATCCAATTATATTATCTTTGTATGCATATTATTTTGTCAAGTGTTGCAGGTTTGGCTTCAAGGGCTTTATTGGGATTGCCTCAAGGAAGAGTCCTCCCTTAAAGCACATATAAACTCCTCTTTTCTCTCTCTTTTACTCATTCTTTCATTATAGTTCATCCATATATATTTCATCTAGCCTAACGTAGTAGATTGGTCACTTTAATCATACTTTATCATAGTTTTCTTAGGAGAAAAATTTCTGCCCTAAAACCAGAAATTTTTCTTCACATTGTTGGTTGTGTGTAGATTTTCCAGCAAGCATAGCTTGCTGGTTTGCAGCAGGTTGAGGGGGTTAAGTTGCCCTAAAATAGCCACACAACACTTAAAGACCCTTCTCTCCAAGTGGGTAACTATTCTCAACCTTTCCTTTGTCATTTCTAGCTCATTGTGCATAGATCTAGTTGTTTTTGTTGATTTTTAGTAGCTCATAAGCTTGGGAGGAGGATTGGTACAGCCTAACTCCCACGTGTGGGCTTAGGGTTAGCTTGTTTCAAGTTTCTATCTCACTTTTTACTCATCTCTAAGCTAGGACGTGGGGATTTGTGAGCTTCTTTGTTGATAGTTTGCTTGCTTACTTTCCTCACAACCTCATTGGCACAATAAGATTGGCTTGCCTCCACCTTGTGCCATTGAGTTATTTGGCTTGCTTTCCCTTTTCTCTTTCAAGTTTTCTAAGTTAATGATTGCCTACACCTTGGGAGAGAAACCCCCAAAATCGTAAGGCTAAGACAAGTAATGTGTCGTTGATCTTTTCTAATGCTTTAAATGGTTTAAAATATTCTAGATCTAGATCTCTACACATTTTAATCCTTAGCTTAAGCCCTTGGGGCATAATCAACTTACTTAGATCTATTTGCATGTCATAAGCTCCTTCAAAATCTATCTTGGTTTGCATGCTTTAATCCAACACACTAAATGACCTATGCTTTAATGGTTTAGCAAGTGATTTGTTTTTTATGTTATAACATCTTAAGGCCACTTGCCATCACACTTAAGTAAATATTGTTGGTGTTATCCACCAGGTTGCACAAGCTGGATTTCCGGAAGAGCCACCAAAGAATGAGCAAGCAAATGCTCATACATGCAGAATTCAGTGATTCAGCAGGCCCTGAAAAGGCCCCTTCTTCCGTATTTCCACTGTTGTAATAAGTGTTCTAAGTATGAGAGAATGTAAAAGGCTATTGGCCACCCTTGATCTGGGAGTGGGCACATACTCCGGAGTGTTTTTTTTACTTGTTAATTATCTTTTCTTCTTACCTTAGTGAGA
>ML839081.1:15325-41633 GCA_009831015.1 Picea engelmannii
TGGTTGCAACTACAACAAGAAGACCGAACAACATATACATCCTAGACATGAAGAAGAGAGAGAAGACAGAAGCCACACAAAAGGATTCTAAGGAAGAAAAAGTCTCAAAGACCAAAAATAAGGATGAAGTATTATTGAGTGCCACATGTTCAGGGGGAGAAGCCCTAACCTTTGTCATTGATGTCAAAGGGGGAGAGAAATTGGGATCACGATGATAGGGGGAGCATGAGTGTTTCCATCAATGACAAAGGGGGATATTGTTGGAATATTGGTTGTTGTCATTGATGTCAACCCTAGTCATGGGTTTTGGAATGCAAGATTGATGAAGGTATTTGGACATGAAGGAAAATGCACATGCAAATACAACACCCATGGATGGATAGTATACATCATTTTGTTTTTGGTGGTATGTGGCATGTCACATGGATCCTCATGGTTGAGGAGAAATGAATTTTTGAATATGAAAAAGTAAATTGAAGAAGGAAGTACATGTAGGCCCTGAAGATAATTAAAGAAAAGAATTACAAAATAAGAAAGTGTCAGGTTGGCCCTAATGTTAAAAGGAAGTGACATAAATGGTATAAATAAACATCATTATACATTCATTTGATACAAGTCTAATTTCATAGGAAATAAAAAGAAAAGAAGGCCGGATTTCAAGGGAGGGTGAAGTCTTTTGGTGATGTGTTCTAAGGTATGTTATTTTCAGGTCATCTTACCATTTTTTCTATAACTTTTTTCTAGAATGATTCAGATGGTGAAATATCTATGGTATTGAGAAGACATATCAAGGTACCTCTGGTAAAAATTTCAACTCTTGATTTGCTATAATTATGAAGATACACTTTGTGGAAGATACGGTTTGTGACCAGTACTGAAGCTAGTCAATAAACAAGTGTTTCGGGTAAAACAGTCATAACTTCTTCATACAGAATCCAAATGAAGTGGGACCACTTCCATTGGAAAGAGTACGGACTTTAGTTTCTTGTGTTTGAGTTTCTGAATCAGATGTTAAATATTGAGCGCAGGGCATGCTATACAAGTTGGGTCTTCTGAACAGACCAAAATTGAATAAAGTCTACCATTCTTTCTATAACCTCTTTTTGGGGAGGATTCAAGGAGTGAAAATTGGAAGATTTTTAGAGAATACATTGAGTAAAATTATCTACAAGCTCATATTACTCCAAGAATTGAAGAATTGTAGAAATTGAAGAAGTCTCAGGAAGCATTATCAAGTTCTATGTGATGATTGGTTGATGGTGATGATTTAATGTAAAGTTTTATTATCTCTCATATATTCTTGGGTGGAAGGAAGGGGCAAGGATGGAGAGTTAAACACTCTCTTGATATTGGAGGATTGTATCTCTCTTGGAGGTTTATCCCTCTCTTTACATTTGGAAGTTGTAGATACCTTTGGAAGTCATTACTTCCCTTGAATAATAACTATTGGAGGTTTATCCCTCTCTTTACATTTGGAAGCTGTAGCTACCTTTGGAAGTCATTACTTCCCTTGAATAATAACTATTGATTATTTCTCATATATTGTGCACGGAGTATTATGGTGTATTGGTGTAACTCTTATACTATTGTTCATTTCTCATTGGATATAGTTGAATGGTTTAAGTATAAGTTGAAAAAGGTTTTAAATTGTACTTGATACTGATTCACCCCCCTCAAAATCCAAATCCTAGTTGTAAACCTTCCAATGAATAAGAGCACCACTTGTCAAACAATAGCCTTCCAAGAAGTTGCGCCTCACTCCAAAAGAGATAGAAAACCAAGAACAAGAGCTAAGAATGTATCTCTCACAAGAGAGCAAGTTATGTTATGATAAAATGAAGAGGCAACGTCCCCTTCTTATATGATCTCTTGACCTTTAATTTACAAAATAGGTCAACAAAATAGCCGACAAGGCTAACAATACATTATTCAATCATTTGTCACTTTTACATGCTAAAATGCCAAAATAAGCAGAAAATGAAGGCATCAAGCCCCTTTAGGGGAGACGTTGTCCCTTTTAGGGCAACACCATCATCCAATAAGCCAGACGTTGGCTCCCTGGGGGCTCCTGCAACCTTCTATGTGTGCCCAGAAGGCCCAGCACACTGCCATCTGCTCCATAAAACGTCCAACTAGCCATGGTGACGTCCTGTCCATCAAGATCCACGTCCCATCTGCAAAGGGGTTGATCCCCATAGGCCAGGTCTCTGCCACAACGTCTTGATGAGGACATCCTTATTATTCTCTGTGCAAGGGCTCGTCACAACCCTGTCTTGCCTCTGCCATCCCAACGTCCATCTGATGGGCTCTTCAGCCCCATGGAGGTTCAAGCTAATCATCTCCCCATGTGCACCGATCCTCTGGTACCTGTCCGCCGAGCATGGTCCTGCACATCAAAACTACGCCCTCCAGGGGCTCATCAGTCCTAGACATCATAGCAATGTAAATCATATCTCATCATTAAAATTATCAAACATATGCATGAAACCCCTAACAAATCATCTAAGAGATCAAAGACATTACACAGACCCACTATACAAAGCTAGGGAAAACAACAAGGCAACCTATTGGGCTAATACCCACAAGTGACGGAAAGTTTCCTCAAAGGGTCATTCAAACCATGTATAATAAGATGATATGGCTTTTAGGGATGTCCAACTATAGTAAGACCAAGGGCTAGTGTCATCTGTGGGTGCCTTTGTAGGAGGTGAGATGTACCCATCATGGATGCATTTTTTCCAAGCCCCTTTTGCCTTATCTTTCTTTATTTGCATTTTACTACAAGCCTTGACGAAGAGGACACTGCCTTGGCTTGGTGGCCAGAGATGACAGCGTTACCCACTAGTATCTTCACAGAAATGAGAAGGCTGGCTCATGATGAGACCCCCTTTCCTTTGGCCATGCAACCAAAGGTCACTGCCCTGGTTTGGTGACTAGATAGTGGCAATGTCATACCGCTAAATACCTATGAACATAATGGGTTGGCTCGTGATGAGACCTCCCATCCTCTTAGTTAGGTCTTTCATTTATTTATTTCATTTTTTCTTAGGGTCCCTTAGTTTCTTATCGAGAGGCTTTTTATTTCCTTCTCGGGGATCCCCTGGGCTAAGCATCTCTAGGTTTTCATTTTCCTATGGATTCTATCTTTTACCAGCTACTTTTACCTCCTGGTCCTTTAGCCCCTTCTTCCCACAAGACAAGATGTGCCCTGGAAGGTCATCCTAATGGCCAGACTAGGGGAATGGGATGGATGAGTGGGATATAATATGGAAAAGTGATAAGATGGTGGGAGCGGACAATGGCTCTGCAAACCCCCTTTGGTGGCTAAGCAAGACCCATGGATACCGGCTTGCTAAGTTTCCCCATCAATCACCCCAAAAATGGTCAAGAGGATTAGTGTAAGATCCAAGCAGTCATCTGAAATGAAAGGAACCTAATGCATAGATAAGAAGGTTATAATGATCAAATATGACACATACCATGATACCTCAGACCAATTACCTCATGGAGCAAGAGTCCTCTTTGATGCAAGCCCAGGCTGATAGTGATGGAAGCTAGTACTGCTGACAGGACAAAGCTGTCTGAGAAGAAGAAAGATGGGCCCTCCAGGGCCATGCTCAAGTCGCCCCTGCTCTAAGTACTCCATGTCTAGGACCATGTGGGCCTTGAGACATGGTCTCCTAGTTATCCCTAGATATCAAGAATAACAATATCTTTAATATTTTATTTAAATTTATTTATTTTTCATGCAACTTTCTTTTATAAAGTAACTTCATTGTAAAAGTGATCATTGCTTCTTTTTATAAAAGTGGGTCACTTCATAAAGAAACTTACTTGTAAAAGTGAGGGCATAACTTTAACATCCGAAGTCTATTTTCAGTGTCAATTTTTTTTTAAATTGCCCAATTTTTTGAGATCTTTCCATCCATATCATCATTTTCAGTTTTTAAAGCCATATTGGCTTCATATTAATATGGCTTCTTCTAGTTATATTTTTCTTACCAACACCAACTACTTCCAATGGAAATCCCATATAGAGGATTTATTAAGAAGTAAATGCCTATATGGATTACCTTAGGAAAGGAAAAAGAACCCATTGATGATGAAAAGAAAGTAAAATGGGATAATAGGAATGATGAAGCATGTGGAATGATTGGAATGTCCATATCTCCTGATTTAAGGTTCCACCTTCAAGAAATTAATGACCCTGATGAAGCTTAGGAAAAGCTTGAATGTGTGTTTGGTAAACAAAATATTATTCGAGCACATTAGTTAGAAAATCAGATATTGAATTTAAGTCCAAATTATTTTTCTTGCATTGAATACTATCTATCTAAGTTTAAAACACTTAGAATTTTATGTGAAGAGTGTAACATAAAGTTGGAGGAAGAGCGTTGCATCTATATTATTCTTTCTAAACTTGGTAGTGGATATTTTGTATTTGTATCTACATTTTTTTCCATGAGAGAGGCTCTAGGGAAGGATTACGAAAAACACACTCTTGAGTCCTTTTTTGATGCTTTGATTATAGAGAAAGATAACATTGTACAACTTGGAGTGATGATGTAACGACCCCCTCTTGCAACAACAAGAGAAGCAGTTTTTTTTTGTTTTCATTTTTTTTTCAGGAGTTAAGAGGCAAGAAGGTGACGATGAAAATAGTTTAATCAAAAAACTCACGATGAATGCTAGCATGCAGTCTAGGAAACAAGTTAGTATGACACCACACACCGGCTGAAGACAACTGACAAACATGCAAAAAATAACCAGGAGGACGACTACCCTTCCGACGCAAACACAACCATGCCTACAACCTAAGGTACAACACCCCCATATTGACATCATGGCCTAGACGAACAAGTACTAGATCCTGAAGGCGTGCCAACCTAACACTTGAAGGCGTTCGGCCCTTGTGCCAAGAGAAACTTGCACACTCGTCAACACTCACACGAAAGAACCTACTCTGGCCAAGATCTCATTCGCCGCTATCCCCCAGGGTCCCCCATGATCCCCTCATCAGGAATCATGTCATTCCCTGGGTGATAGATGTGTCAATAACCTTCTCGCAAAACAAAAGGGACCAAGACTCAAGAAAACTCCAATGATCTAGGAACCAAATACTAACTGGGAGACTATACCTACCCCACAAAAAGGTTGACGAGACACAAGAGGACGAAGACAAGGAGTGATGCCAACCCACATGACATCATCCCCTCCCCCACCAATCACCCAGTATAACCGGTCAATTATTACATTCAAGTTTAACAAGGGTTCCATTCTAATCAAGCACATCCTGTTACAATTAGACAATAATGTGTCCACTAAATAAACTTTAATACAATTAATTTTGCAAATCTAAGTGGTCAATACTAAAACCATAATTATAAATTCCTTCTATGCTTAATTAAAATTCAATCCAGTGAGTCTAAAATTTGCAATCCATTCCTTACTTACAAATCAAATTTTAATCTTTAACACAACCTAATCGGTCAAGTCTATGTTAATCCAAATTCTCCACCCAACTAGACATTAACTTAAATAACAACATTTATAATATTAAAGTAGAATTCTATCATTATAACACTTATGAACAATTAAATCTCAGCATGTAGTCTAGTTATATTGACCAAAGTAACAATATTATCTGTCTAATAATACTAGAAGGAAACTACTAACTATTAGCAAGGCTGGAGCAATTTATCGAAGAAATTAACATAACAGTTACTTAACAATTAATATAGAAATAACAAGGCAATTACATGACCACTAACATGACAATTAAAAGTGCACTAACAAGGTAGTTTGCATGATTGTTGTCATAACAAGTAATACAACAATAGCAAGGCATTTAAGGTGTTAGTTAAAATTTAACTCACTATGTCATTTAATCCAAAGAATGAATATGTTGGCCATTTACATTGCTATAGCAATTGTTCTGGCAATTAATATGACCATTACATAACAATGAATCTAGCAATAACAAGGAATTTAACTCACTGTTATCCATTTTATTTACTGGAAAAAATCAAGGCAGTTAATTCGACTATTACATAGAAATGAATTTAGAAATAGAAAGGCATTTAACTAACTGTTATCCATTTAATTCGCTGTGGCAAAATTAGCAAAAGCACAGTGCCCAAATGGTGGTCAATCATGCCTAGTCAACAACAACTCAACAATTAAAGGCAAACATATCCAATCAACATCAACACAATCCATCACTCAAGGGAAAATGAAGTCACAGTTTGAAGGTGAAATCATGGTCATTACTGCAAGTCAGTTATGAATCGAATAGCAAAAAAAACGGTGGGTGAATTCAACATGCACAACGTCAATTTTTATTTACCAAAACCGTGGTCATTCCGGCAAGTGAATTTAAGATTTAAAAGGCTAAATTCGTGGGTGATTTCTACAGCAACTCAGTCCATCGTTTGAAAGAAAAAACATGGGCATTTAAAACGGAAATCTTAGTCTCATTTGAAAGACAAAAAGTGGGCATTTAAAACAACAAACTCAGTCTCATTTGAAATAAAAAACGTGGGCATTTAAAACAACAAACTCAATCTTATTTGAAAGCGAAAATGTGGGCATTTAAAATAGTAAACTTGGTCTCATATGAAAGAAAAAGTGTGGGAAATTAAAACAGTAAACTTAGTCTCATCTTAAAGAAAAAATGTGGGCAATTAAAACAACAATCTTCGTCTCATTTGAAGGCAAAACGTGGGCATTTAAAATAGAAAACTCCATCTCATTTGAAAGATAAAACGTGGACAATTTTAAATGACAATCTTTGTCTCATTTGAAAACAAAATCTGGGCATTTAAAATGGCAATCTCTGGCAACAATTAAAAACAAAAACGTTTTTCTATTTCCAGGATACCAATACCAAATGCAGACATGAATCAATTCATTTTTCCATTGCCCGAATACCAATACAAAATGCAGACATGAATGAATTCGTTTTTCCATTGCCTGAATACTAATACAAAATGCATACATGAATCAATTCGTTTTTCCATTGCCAGAATACAAATACAAAATGTAGAAATAAATTAATTCATTTTTCCATTTCCAGAATACCAATACAAAATGCAGACATGAATCAATTTGTTTTTCCATTGCCAGAATACAAATACAAAATGCAGACATGAATTAATTTGTTTTTCCATTGCCAGAATACCAATACAAATTGCAGACAATAGTAAGAGAACCGAAAGGATCCAATCATCCAAGGAAAAAAATGGAGGTAGACGACTGATAGGTTCATCCTTTTCTCATCATCCTCGAACAAAAAGATAGGGTGTTAAGATCCATAGGTCTATTAACGTCGAAACAATGATAGCAGATCAGGCTCCTGGCCAAATGCCCAGGCGAGGAATGATGAGCTAGGGATGATAGATAAAACCACCATAGTGGTCACAATCAAACACCACAAGGAGGTCAAGACATGTGGGGAAACGAAGGCCATGGCTGTCAATCAATCATTGAGCTAGGATATGAAAGAAATTTAGTCATTAATCTAGATAATCAGTTTAGTTACTCCATTAAACATGCAAATCCAAGCATAAATCCTACAACAATATACCATACAAAAATGAAGAGAGCATATCATTGCCTGATCGCTCGCTCTGAGTGACATCCCACGCGCTCTGTGCAACTCTCGCTTGCCGACCGGTGAGACTTCACCGGTACCTCCTAGCCAATGCTATGGGTACTCTTCTTACCCCTTATCCCCACAAGCCGCAAAGGGGCCACACACACTATCGAAAGATTCAGTTAGCTCCCAACTCGCATCGCAAGGCCAAGCTACCACTCATCACCGAGTTGGGTATCCAAACTCCCACAACATAAGTTATTCAAGTAGATATTTCTGGAGCATAACGTTATGCAAACAGAAGAGATCCTTCATCCTTCTCCTCCCTTCACTATATAGAGTTTTGAAGTCCCTTACTTTCCTAAAATCTCATTTAATTAAGTTTTTTAAAAATTAAATCCTAACAATTCCTCCCCGTACAAGTGTCACCCATCCCCTTCATTCCTCCTCAAATTAATTTCTTTAATTAATCAATTTCCCTTATTTCCCTCACCCACCTAAAGTCACTTCTAGAATCGCTCCTAGGTGTCCCCAAATTCTCTTACAGGTTTTAATGACTTTACCCATTATCAATTTTCTAGTTAAGTTTTAAATTAGATAGTTCTTAATGGTAGATACCTTACTAAGTTTGACTTTCTACTTTTTCCCTTGGGTTTCCCTTTTCTTTTTATGTTTCCTTCTTTTCCTAGTTTCCTAAATATTTTAGATTTCCCTCTTTCCCCTTTTCATTTAGGACTCAAATTGTCAGGTGTAGAAATTAACCCCCTTTTTCCTTTTTCCCTTTTTAGTTAATAATTTTAAATTATCATAAATAATAAAACAATTATTTCCCTTTTTTTTTTAATTTTACCCTAACAGATTTTTATGAATCATTTAAATTGCTTACCCCCTTATTATTACAAGATTTAACGAAGAGTATAATTATTATTTATGTTGGTTTTATTTTTTTATTTTTTTTTAAATACATAGATAAAATTTTACCACTAGCATAATTTAGACTTAGGCCTTAAATTTTCGTACTGGGCAACATTTTATTAGGGAATTTGTTTTTAAAAATTCTTAACACGTTATTCATCCTAAGGCCATTTAGGTTCATTCATTTATCATCAACAGCGCGACGTTCCCTTTAGGATGCACTAGGTGCTCCAAGGGTGCCACTCGCCTTAATTTGTTTCCCTTGTGCGATGTGCCCTTCAGAACGCACTACGTGCTCCAAGGGTGCCACTCACCTCTTTCCATTTTTCTTGTGTGATGTTCCCTTCAAGATGCACCACGTACTCCAAGGGTGCCACTTACCTCTTGACTAACTTGTTAAACATCAAAAACCCCTGGAGTCAATACTCCACCAGGTGAACTTGTGGGAGACTAAGGGCCTCTAAGGAATAAGGCCCCCACCTTGTTCCGTGCCCCTTAGAATCATCGTGAGGGACTGTCACAGTCCACCCTCATGACATTGTGGGTCCTCTTGAACTAGGTAAACATTAACCTACAATTCGAGCCATGGTGGGAGTGCTAGTAGGTTGTGGCAGGGTTGTTGTGCACACTTGTCCCTCAACATCTCTGGTAGTCGTGTGTGACCCATTTACTCCACATGTGAGTCTAGTCAGCAAGCTATCATTATCCTGCATCATCAACGAATCATGTCAGAATATATCCATATAATATCATCTAATTAGATGCACCAATATCACAGTAAAACAATCAAACCCCAATGGTACAGTCCCTGACTCGATCTGGAGTCCAAGGGTTTCCATCGATGCCTCTGCATCCTCGAGGTCCAAAATCCTGCACACTCAGTAAAACCGAGTCAATAGCACTTATCTATGTCAACGCAGTAAAACAACATGTCATCAACCCATAACGCCTCATAATCAAAATCAAATGTTTTAATAGCATAATAATCGGGATCACTTGCGAGCAAGTGTCCTCAAAGAATAAGTTCGCTCAATGCACCAGAGCGGGATGTTACATACACCCCCTCTTGGTCTAAACTTCATATTGAATTTTCACAGTATAAGTGCCGAAATAATGTAAATCACAGTATCATATTTCTATCTATCAAACAAAAATGGAAATTGTTGGCGCATATCATATGCGTCCTCCCAGGTCATCGAGTGCAGACTATAGTTGTCCCATCGGACCTTGACTTGATCTACTATTTGACGTTGTAGCTATCGAACACGATGATCCAAGATGTGGATCAAATCAGCCATGAGTGCCCCCTCATATGATACCTACAAGGAACTCATATCAATAACATGTGTAGGATCACTAATATAATGTCTCAAAACAAATACATGAAAAACATCATGCATATGCCTCAAAGAATTAGGCAAGGCTAGTCAATAGGAAATGGGCCCCTTTCTCTCCACAATCTTGAAAGGTCCCATGAACCTAGGAGAGATTTTATCTCCCTTTCCAAACTTGATCAAAATCTTATGCAGTTTAACCCATAAGAAGACTCGATCACCAACCTCGTAACTACGATCGACACGATGCGCATCGGCATAACTCTTCTGTCGATCATGCGCTTCTTTAATACTTTATCTTATCGTTTGCATTTTCTATTCTGTTTCTTGGAATTCTTCTATTCCCACTAGGACCCTATCCTCAAGCTGATCCCAACTCAAAGGCGTACGACACGAATGTCCATAAAGAAACTCGAAAGGCGCCATCTTAATGGTGCTTTGGTAACTATTGTTATAAGCGAATTCTACCAGTGGTAATAATTCTTCCCAACGCCTTTGTTGGTCCATCACATACATGCACAACATGTCCTCCAAGATGTGGTTCGTTCATTCAGTATGCCCATCAGTCTCCAGCTGATACACAGTACTAAAGTTAAGTTGGGTTCCCAAGGCCTCTTGGAAACTCATCCAAAATCGTCCAATAAACACCAATCCTCGATCAGATATAATCCTCTTAGGCATGCCATGCAGCCTCACAATCTCACTGATGAAAACTCTAGGTATGTCAGGTGCCTGATATGTCATACACACAGGAATAAAGTGAGCACTCTTCATCAGAGTGTCTACTACTATGAAAATCGAGTCATGTCTCCTTGCCATCAATGGCAATCCAACAATAAAATCCATTGAAATAACCTCCCATTTCGATTCCAGAATAGCATGTGGATGTAGAAATCCTATTGGGTGTCTATTTTCATCCTTTACCTACTGACATTCTAGACATATGGCCACATAGTTGACTATGTCTGCCTTCAATCCCTTCCAGAAGAATAAGGGTTTAAGGTCTGCCCTCATCTTCGTGACTCCTAGGTGAGCCATGTAGACGGCTTTATGAGCCTCGCTTAGGATCAACATCCTCAACTCATCATTCGTAGGTACGTAAATCCAATTTTTAAAACTCAATAAACCATTGCTATCAAACAAAAATCCTTCAAATCTAGGTACCATCATTGTGTTTTGTCCGATGAAAACCTGGACCTCTTTGTACCAGTCATCGTCATGCTGTAAAGTTAGAATATTTTCACGTAGATTTGTCTAAAGAGGCAGCACCAAAAATATGTGTGGTCTCTGACTCAATGCATCTTCCACTCAATTCACTATTCATTTTATATAAGTAATCTCAAAGTCGTACTCTCTAAGCAATTCTGACCAACTTCGTTGTTGTGCGTTCAGGTTGTTTTGTGTAAAGATGTGTTGTATTCCACAGTGGTTAGTATTTAGTTCGAATTTTCGTCCAACAAGGTAGTGTATCCAAACCTTCAAGGCATATACGATGGATAACAACTCCAAATCATGCGTCACGTAGTTCTCCTCATGCCTTCTCAATTTCCTCGAGATGTAAACAATAACTCGTGCGTATTGCATCAAGACTCTGCCTAAGACTTCGTTGGATGCATCAATGCATACCAAGAATTCTGCATCCCTGTCAAGGACCTTTAGTATTGGTTTTGATGTTAACAACTCCTTGAGCCTCCGAAACACTTCCGCGCATTTCTCGGTCCAAACAAACTTCTTGTTTTTCTTCTGCAATTCCCTGATCGGATTTGCTATCTTCGAAAATCCCTCATTGAACCGTCGATAGTATCCTACTAAACTTATGAAGCTACGAACTTCCGAGACATTTGTTGGCACAGGCTATTCCATAATAGCTTCAACCTTTGTTGGATCCATGGTGATGCCTTTGCTGTAGATGACATGCCCTGAGTAGTGAATCTTCGATTCATAAAATGAGCATTTGGACAACTTCCCATACCATTTGTGCTCTCGCAGACACTGTAGTCCCAAGCACAGGTGCTCATCATGCTCCTCCATCATCCAAGAGTAAATCAAAATATCATCAATGAATACTTGGACGAACTTGTCCAAGTACTCGTGGAACACCCTATTCATCAAACTCATAAATACCCCTGTGGTGTTTGTCAATCCAAATAGTAAAACAATAAACTCGTAATGTCCAAACCTCTTCTTAAAGGCGATCTTAGGGACGTCAACTTCCTTAATCCGTAACTGGTGTTACCCTGATCACAAATCGATCTTTGAGAACAATGTCGTAGCTTTCATCTGATCTGTTATCACCCCATAAATTATGGGAATCAACTGATGACTTGGATATTATGGATATTATCTGTATCTAGTGTCTTTATTGACAAATGATTTTTCATTCTGCAAATAATTNTAAAAAAAAAAAAAAAGGAAAAGAAAGAAAATAAAAAAAGAAAAGAAAAGTAAAAGAGGGCATAAAAGAACTGAAAAGAAAATCCCCATGCAATAATAGTAACTTGGCCATACCTTTCAAGCATGGTCAAGTTCTTTTTAAATTTAATGTTGCTAGGTTAGTGAATAAATCTGACCAAACTGTCTAATCCTGGTCAGATAGCCCTTAGGTTAGATTAGTGAATAAATCTGACCAGACTGTCTAATCCTAGTTAGATAGCCCTTAGGTTAGATTAGTGAATAAATCTAACCAGACTGTCTAATCCTAGTCAGATAGCCCTTAGGTAGAGTAATTTCCTAACCCAACAGTTTAATCTGGGTTAATTGTCCTAGGAAGATAGGTTAGCATGTAGGTCAGCTACTTTATTGTTCAAGTCCATTAAAACCAACTTGAAATCAAGATTACACCATGTTCCAAATTCTTAAAAAATAAGTCGTTCAAAGTCCCATGGTGGTGTTCCTTTGCAAAATTGAAGAAAAAACCCATAAAATGGCTTTATCCTAAGTTTTCCCCAAGTACATACGTCATTCGCTCCTGATCTATGTTTCTTGCACTTATCAACGGTCCTAATCATGGAGCTAAGATCTACAGCTCACAGTGCATTCCGGACCCCCCCGACCATTCTTCCTTTAACCAGGGGGGGGGGTCCGGAATTGGTAATAACATGGGCACACATCGAGACGGCCCAGAATAGAGCACTTAAATCAATGGTCTAAAATGGATTTCGGACCCCCCCGTCCGTTCTGCTTTTAACCGAGGGGGGGCGGGGGGGGGGTCCGGAATGAGTATTAAGGAGCATTCTAAGATCTGTGGCCAGGAAACAAGCGCGCAGATCAATGGATCACAATGGATTTTAGACCCCCCTGGTGTCCTGCTTTTAACCGAGGGGGGGGGGGGTCCGGAATGGATATTTCCCTTGGCGAGCCCCTGGTCATACGTGGTGTCAACCTATTGGTCCTCAAGTCCCATCCCACACATGCTATATGACAACCCCATCACTCATGGACGTCATCCTCCACTAAGTCCACTTGTCCCACTTGTTCCTGGGGTCGTGTCCCATCCCATAATTGTTGTCAATCCCTGCTGTTAGTCCTTTATCCTTTCCACTCATGATCATCCCCTTATGGCGACTTTCACTTCCCATCACCTCCAATCCCTAGTAGCCACATCAACCATCCGTATGTTTTGGCCACCGTCACCTGCCATATCACCCCCAAGTGTCCCATTGTCCATTAATAATTGGATAACAAACCCATTTTCATGCTGACCATTTTCCCACGTCCTACCGACCCCAGTTTTAAATAAAACTACCGTTTTCCCTCTTCATTCCCTATTCGTCCATCACACCAGAAAATTTTACTCTTACGCCTCCATTTCTTTTCCACCACCCTCATCCACAGTTAGTCTACCCCACTAACATTTTGTTTATTGCAGGTACTGTTGCTGAAATGGTGTCAAAGCCAAGACAAGCGGAAGGAGAAGAGAATCCTTTCTTCCTCCCCCTGTCGACCTGGACAAAATTCCCTTGGTCGATAAAGATCGATTCATCGTAGATACCATTTGCGACTTCGACTTTTCAGATATTCAGTCATGGCTCTGGGAGGTGTTCCTGGACCAGAGCGATGAAATTGGACTCTGGGAGTCCAATTTTCCCCTGTATCTCTTTCTCGAGATTCATCATTTCCCCGAATTTTCCCTCAAATTCCAAGCCCATTACATTCCTGACCAGAAGGCCATCGTCTCTTCATCTGGAGACGTCCTTTTCTTCATCACTCCTGAAGACATTGACCAGATGATGCAAATTCCCCGTGCTGAATCTACATCCCCTTTCAATTTAGAAATTCTCACTGAGTTATATCAGAAAATGACCTTTCCTCAGAGAGCTCAGATATTCGAGCTTTTCCTCCCCACTTCCACTCAATTCCCTTCCACCAATCCCCCTTACCCTTCTTCCATGTTCTCCACCAAAGGAAACCAAATCATTTCTTCCCTTTGTGTCCTGCTTGGTTACTATTCTGACCAATGGGTAGATGAGCCCATCCTGGGCTTTCTGTCCATTTTCTCAAACGATGAAAAGCCCACAACGTAGTTCGACTACAACACCTTCTTGGCCGATAATATTCACGAACAATTCGTGAATTTTCCACAGAGGGAATGTTTAGATATTCTTCCATACTGGCATACATGTTCGTTTACTTTCAAGCCGACAAGTTTAGTTTCTCCATGCAGAAGATGGACGCAGACGGAAGGCCCCATCCAGTCACAGCATGGACTTCTCTTCTGAAGCGTAACTCTGTTGAATACGACTTCAAATATTTCATTGATCAGTTTTACCACCTGGTGGTAAGCATGTTGAGTGGCAGGCCTAAGACATGAATAAACGATGAGGTCTAGAGAATTCTGCATCTCTCGGACAACGCAAAGATAGGAGACTGGTACTTATATCAGAACCACACCGAAATCAGAGTTTTCGGGTGCGAATTGGTGCCTTACAAACTTCCTCAATATGTGCCGGTAAGGATTTTTGCATTAGAATATATTAGGCAGATAATGAATTCAGATGAAATTCATTTTGTTTCCCTGAAGAAGAAGAAGCAATTGAGAATCAAGGGGCAGATTGGTTCTTTCATCTGCAATAGTCGAGGTGCAGGGGAAGAAGCAGATAGAATGTTGAAGGAGATGAAATTTTCCTGTGGCACTATGATCCATGTGGGATCATTTCAGAAATGCGGGCGAGAAATAAGAATGTCCCGTACATACATGAGTCTAAGCCCGAGATAGAAAAGTTTTCAAATTAGACAGTATGGGTACCTGACACCTTAGTCGAGATGGAGCAGCAAGTTGAAGTGGAACAGCAGGTTCCTTTGATGAGTGTGCCACCCACTACCACACCTCAGGTTCCTAAGGAAAAAAGGCCTCGACAGGAGTTGTCTCCACCTGTGACAGAGGTGTCATCAGAGGAGTTCCAGATGCACACCAAGAGGCCAAAGACAATTTCAACACCTGGCGCGACAGTAGAACAAGAAGTCTCAACTACCACAGTAACTACCATAGGGGTCAAGCCAGTCATTATACCTTTCAGTTCGAGCCAGCATAAGGTAATCACAACAGTAATACCGAATTAATCCACGGATTCTCCCCTGGATACTCAACCAAGCAAAACTGGGCCCAAGTTGGGCATTTTCAAAAAGTATGAATTGATCAAGAAGAAGAACCAGACACTCACTAGCAGTACTTATGCCCAGTTTCAGAAGCAGTCATCCACAGCTCAGCATAGGCTTCTTTCGACATTTGACACAGAAAAGGGTAGGAAGCACATGGCTTACCTCCAAGCACAGGTGTCAGATCCCAAGGTGATCTCAGATTACAAAAGGGCCACCTTCGAATTCTAGGTGAAGGACGTGCATCCAGCAGATCAGATGGATCTGCACAAACAAATAGGGGAGATGGTTTTTCACACATTGGCCCACGCTTCAGCTTCTACAGCAAAATTTCAGGTATCTTTGAACAATGCTCAGACACAACTCAAGCTGGAGAAAATATCATCTTTCGCAAAAGAAAACAGAATCAAGACTTTGGAGGAGTTGGTCCTCAAGATTGGCTATGACCCTGCAAACGTCAAAGCGGCATAAGATATGATAAAGAAGAAAAATGCAGACATCGCATCCTTAAGAAAGAAGCTAAAGCTCCCACCCACAGAGGACTCACAGGCAAAGGAGATAGCAGAAAAGGAAGGTGAAAAGGATGAGATGCTAAAGTTACTCATGGAGCAGAATGCTCAGCTCAAAGAGATGGAGACTAAGATGGAGAGACTACTAAAGGAGAAAGAGAATATGAAGCCAATGGAAGGCATTCCATTGAGTGTTATCCCAATTGTAGGATTGAGCACAGCAACAGTGATAGCGATACCATCTGCAACACCAGTGTCACTACCAGAAGGAACAACAGACCTTGCCAAGTCCATGGAGAAGATGAACCTGCAAGAGACAGAAATCAGCAGGCTTAAGAAAGAAGTGGAGAACCTCCAAGAGCTCAAGACTTCCTTCCAGACAAGCCTATCCAAAGAAAAATAGGTAAATGAGCATATCAGGAAGGAGTTACAACAGCTCCAAAAGTAGACAATGGTAGGGAATACTTTGGCTGAGGTCAAAGAGATTGTATGGTCAGATATCACCAAGTCCATAAATGAAATCTGGCCAATGATTCAAATCATGTTTGAACAAAATGAGTTGCTCCAGAGGAGCAAACAGGTTGTTGAGAAAATTAGAGTGGAGCTGGGAGACATGCCAGCACAAGCAAATGAGATCATCAAGTTCCTGAATTCCAAGACCAGAGAGGAACTAGAAGAGCTAAAGATCGAGGACAGAACATAAACTATAATTGAAGTAAAAAGGGTTTTAACTAAGAGAAGTCTAATGCTTCAGCTTGAGGAAAAGGTTCAAGTCATGGATCAAGGAGTACAAAAGTTTTTCAATAAGATAGATGTTCTCCAAAAGAAAGGCCTACCTGGTCTGAAGGTCATTAATGACAAACTAATGACACTCCCTGATTATAAGAAGAGGTTGATTGAAGTGTCTAAGGACAATTCCAAGTTTGCAAGGATACAAGGGAGCATCATAGGCAACTCATTCATGGATGCCCTGCAGTTGGATATTAGTATCCAACACAAGATTAAACACATATTCATCATTAAGCCTACATTTTCTAAGTATACAGACATGGATGAAGTGTATCGGAGATTACTTAAAGTCACAGTGCCAAGTCATCTCAGATGGGAAGAACTTTGCCATCTACTAGATTAGTAGATGAGTTGTCACAATCTAGTCACCTGTCCAGTCAGAAGAGGTTGCGAAGGCACCTCGCAAACGGCCTACCCCAAAAATTCAGCATACAGTTGTATCGAGTCATCAAGCAGTTTTAGTTAGTTAAATTAGTTAGACTAGAAATAGAATGAGCACGTCCTGATCAGTTATGACAGGAACGTTTGTATTTTGAATTATAAATATTTCATCTTTCGAAGTATTGAGGGTTGTTGATTTGCACACCCTATTGCTATCAAACTGTATTATTTTTGAAGAGATCTGCCATTAATAAAGAAGAGGCACTTTTACAGGATTCTTGCATATGTTCACTGGTGATGTTGATTTTCTAAGTTGAATGTTTTTCTTTCTCTGTAACCATTTTGTTTTCTGGAACTAATCTTTATGAATAGCGTAATGTTGCAGGATTTATCTTTGATACCCTGTTTCCGATTCTAAAGATTTTAATGTTTATCTTCTAATATCTTCAATTAAGAAATTATTAACTGCTTGTTAGTTGAAGTTATTTTTATTATCTTTTCTTCTGTCCATAATTTTAATTACTAAAGATCCAGTGAGTATATTATCTTTCCCTGTGAAGGTCTTCTTTGGCGTTTCTAGTTGTATCTCATATCTAATTAAACACAGACCCCATAGCCCAATGGATGTGTAGACCGTCTTAACCAATTTAAAAAACTCTTTGACAACAAAACCAACAGTTTCTTTACCTAGCCTAATACCTGAAATTAAAAACAAATCTAAATCATATAGAGAGATCCCTCTCTGAAGATGGAAGGGCTAGATCCCATTTTTAAAAGTAGTTGGATAAGGTTACCTTTGTAGATTTCTTCTCTTTCAACCTCTAGGAAATTTACCAAGTGATAACATGATCAAACAGATCATCAATCCTCGACAACAGATATTGATTCTTGATCATGGCCTTGTTCAATTGATGGTAGTCAATGCATAGCCTCCACGACCCATCCTTCCTTCATATGAAAATAACAGGCGCACCCCACAGTGACACACTTAGACATATCAGTCCTAGGTCCAGGAATTCTTTTAGTTATATTCTCAACTCCTGTAACTCTGGGGTCGACATTCGATAAGTCATTCTCGCTATCGGTTCAGTCCCTAGTTTTAGGTCTATGGTAAACTCCAATTCCCTCTCCAGCGGCATCCTAGGTAACTCCTCCGGAAATACGTTTGCAAACTCTCTCACCACCGGAAGGTGTTCTAGACCTTCTGCTACTCCCTTCTCATTTAATGCAATAATCGCATAAATCTTGCACCCCTTGTGCATTCTCTTCTGAAGTTGTAAGGAAGAGATGAACCTCAGGGAAACTCCCTGGTTCTAGCATTCTACTTTAAGTAAGATTCGCAAAGGTTTCTACATTTTAAAATAAATTTCCATTCTTAAAATCATCCCTGCTCATCTCTATCCAAATGGTTGATCAATGCCTCAGATATGCGCTGAAAATATCTCATCATCCCGACCACATCACCAACTGCTATCTACTCCTACCCGAAAACTTGTTTGTCTCCCTAGGGGTTAGATCCCTCAGGCGTGGATGCTACTAGAGGCGCCACACCTCCTCCCCTAGCACCCCGTCATCTGCCTCTGCGACGTCCTCTAACCATGATTACTTGCATGCATACAAGTCAACTCAATTAGCAACATTATAATAAAATCATATCAATGAAAGCCATAGTGATCCCTAGTCATGGGTTGAACGTGATCTGATACCATATGTAACGACCCCATCTTGCAACAACAAGCGAAGCAATTTTTTTTTTTTTTCATTTTTTTTTCAGGGGTTAAGAGGCAAGAAGGTGATGACGACAACGGTTTAATAAAACCACTGAAAAAGAATGCTAGCACATAGTCCAGGCAACAAGTTACTGTGACACCACACACTGGCTCAAGACAACTGGAAAACATGCGCAAAATAATGAGGAGGATGACTACCCTTCTGATGAAAAAAAAACCATTCCTACAAGCTAAGGGACAATACCCCCATCCTGACATCATAGCCTAGACAACAAATACTATAACCTCAAGGCACGTGGACCTAACACCTGAAGGTTTTAGGCCCTTGTGCCAAGAGAAACTTGCACACTCATCAGCACTCACACAAAAGAACCTATTTCGGCCAAGATATCATTCACTGCTATCCCCCAGGGCACATCATGATCCCCTCATTATAAATCATGTCATTCCCCGGGTGATAGATGCATCAATAACCTTGGCGCAAAAAAAAAGGGACCAAGACTCAAGAAAACTCCGATGAGCTAGGAACTGAATACTGACTAGGAGACAATACCTACCCCACAAAAAGGTTGATGAGACACAAGAGGATGAAGACAAGGGGTGACGCCAGCCCACACGACATCATCCCTTCCCCCACCAATCACCTAGTCTAACCGTTCTATGATTACATTCAAGTTTAACAAGGGTTCCATTCTAACGGGGCACGTCCTGTTACAATTAGACAATAATTCATCCGTTAAATAAACGTTAATACAATTAATTTTGCAAATCTAAGTGGTCAATACTAAAACCATAATTATAAATTCCCTCTATCCTTAATTAAAATTCAATCCAGCGAGTCTAAAATTTGCAATCCATTCCTTACTTACCAATCAAGTTTTAATCTTTAACACAACCTAATCGGTCAAGTCTATGTTAATCCAAATTCTCCACCCAACTAGACATTAACTTAAATAACAATATTTACAATCTTAAATTAGAATTCTATCATTATAACACTTATGAACAATTAAATCTCAGCATGTAGTCTAGTTATATTGATCGAACTAACAATACTATCTGTCTAATAATATTAGAAGGAAACTACTAACTATTAGTAGGGCTGGACCAATTTATCAAGGAAATTAACATAGCGGTTACTTAACAATTAATATAGAAATAACAAGGCAATTACATGACCATTGACACGACAATTAAAAGTGCACTAACAAGGTAGTTTCCATGAATTTTGTCATAACAAGTAATACAACAATAGCAAGGAATTTAAGGTGTTAGTTAACATTTAACCCGCTGTGTCATTTAATCCAAAGAATAAATTTGTTGGCCATTTACATTGTTGTAGAAATTGTTCTGGCAATTAATGTGACCATTACATAACAATGAATCTAGCAATAACAAGGAATTTAACTCACTGTTATCCATATTATTTGTTGGCAAAAATCAAGGCAATTAATGCGACCATTACATAGCAATGAATCTAGCAATAGTAAGGAATTTAACTAATTGTTATCCATTTAATTCCCTGTGGCAAAATTAGCAAAATCACAGTGCCCACATGGTGGCCAATCGTTCCCAGTCAACAACAACTCAACAATTAAAGGAAAATGTATCCAATCAACATCAATGCAGTCCATCACTCAAGGGAAAACATAGTCACAATTTGAAGGTGAAATCATCGTCATTACTGCAAGTCAGTTATGAATTGAATAGAAAAAAAAATAGTAGACGAATTCAACATGCACACAGTCAATTTTTATTCACCAAAACTGTGGTCATTCTGGCAAGTGAATTTAAGATTTAAAAGGCTAAATTAGTGGGTGATTTCTACAGCAACTCAGTCGATCGTTTGAAAGAAAAAATGTGGGCATTTAAAATGGCAATCTTACTCTCATTTGAAAGAAAAAACGTGGGCATTTAAAACAAAAAACTCAGTCTCATTTGAAATAAAAAAACATGGGCATTTGAAACAACAAACTCAGTCTCATTTGAAAGCAAAAACGTGGGCATTAAAACAATAAACTCAGTCTCATATGAAAGAAAAAACGTGGGCAATTAAAATAGTAAACTCAGTCTCATCTGAAAGCAAAAACATGGGCAATTAAAACAACAATCTTGATCTCATTTGAAGGAAAAACATGGGCATTTAAAATAGCAAACTCAGTCTCATTTGAAAGCAAAAACATGGGCAATTTTAAACGACAAGCTCTGTCTCATTTGAAAGAAAAGCGTGGGCATTTAAAATGGCAATCTCTGGCAACAATTAAAAGAAAAAATGTTTTTCTATTTCCAGGATACCAATTCCAAATGCAGACATGAATCAATTCATTTTTCCATTGCCCAAATACCAATACAAAATGAAGACATGAATCAATTCGTTTTTCCATTTCCAGAATACAAATACAAAATGCAGACATGAATTAATTCATTTTTCCATTGCCAGAATACCAATACAAAATGCAGACATGAATCAATTCGTTTTTCCATTGCCAGAATACAAATACAAAATGCAGACATGAATTAATTCATTTTTCCATTGCCAAAATACCAATACAAATTGGAGACAACAGTAAGAGAACCGAAAGGATAAAATCATCTAGGGACAACAATGGAAGTAGACGAATGATAGGTTTGTCCTTTTCACATCATGCTCGCACAGAAAGGCAGGGCGTTGAGATCCATAGGTCTATTAACATCGAAGCGATGACTGTAGATGAAGTTTCTGGTCGACTACCCAGGCAAGGACTAATAAGCTAGGGATGATAGACAAAACCACCATAGTGGTCACAATCAAACACCACAAGGAGGTCAAGACATGTGGGGAAATGAAGGCCATGGGATTCAATCAATCATCGAGCTAGGACATGAAATAAATTAAGTCATCAATCTAGAGAATCAGTTTAGTTACTCCATTAAACATGTAGATCCAAGAATAAATCCTACAACAATCTACCATACAAAACTGAAGAGAGAATATCATTGCCTGATCGCTCACTCTGAGTGACGTCCCATGCGCTCCATGCAACTCTCTCTTGCCGACCGACGAGACTTCACCGATACCTCCTAACCAATGCTAGGGGTACTCTTCTTCCCCCTTAGCCCCTCGAGCCACAAAGGGTCCACACACACTATCCATATATTTAGCTAGCTCCCATCTCGCCTCGCAAGGCTGAGCTACCACTCCTCACCGAGCTAGGTATCCCAACTCCCACACGCTAAGTCAGTCAAGTAGATATTTCTGTAGTGTAACGTTACACAAATAGAAAAGATCCTTCATCCTTCTCCTCCCTTCATTATATAGAGTTTTGAAGTCCCTTACTTTCCTAAAATCTCATTTAATTAAGTTTTTTAAAAATTAAATCCTAAAAATTCCTCCCCGTACAAGTGTCACCCATCCCCTTCATTCCTCCACAAATTAATTTCTTTGATTAATTAATTTCCCTTATTTCCCTCACCCACCTAGATTCACTCCTATAATCACTCCTAGGTGTCCCCAAATTCTCTTACAGGTTTTAATGACTTTCCCCATTATCAATTTGCTAGTTCAGTTTTAAATTAGAAAGTTCTTAATGGTAGATACCTTACTAAGTTTGAATTTCTGCTTTTTCCCTTGGGTTTCCCTTTTCTTTTTATGTTTCCCTCTTTTCCTAGTCGCCTAAATATTTTAGATTTCCCTCTTTCCCCTTTTCATTTAGGACTCAAATTGTCAGGGGTAGAAATTAACCCCCTTTTTCCTTTTTCCATTTTTAGTTAATAATTTTAAATTATCATAAATAATAAAACAATTGTTTCCCTTCTTTTTTTTTAAATTTTACCCAAATGGATTTTTATGAATCATTTAAATTGCTTACCCCCTTATTATTACAATATTTAATGAAGAGTATAATTATTATTTATGTTGTTTTTATTTTTTTATTTTTTTTAAATACATAGATAAAATTTTACCACTAGCATAATTTAGACTTAGACCTTAAATTTTCGTACTGGGCGAAATTTTATTAGGGAATTTTTTTTTTTAAATTCTTAACACATTATTCATCCTAAGGCCATCTATTTTCATTCATTTATCATCAACAATGCGACATGCTCTTCAGGACGCACTAGGTGCTCCAATGGTGCCACTCGCCTTAATTTGTTTTCATTGCGCAACATGCCCTTTAGGATGCACTACGTGCTCTAAGGATGCCACTTGCCTCATTTTTCTTGCGTGACATTCCCTTTAGGATGCACCACGTGCTCCAAGGGTGCCACTCACCTATTTACTGACTTGGTAGACATCAAAAACCCCTGGAGTCAATACTCCTCCAGGTGAACTTGTGGGAGACTAAGGGCCTCTAAGGAATAAGGTCGCCACCTTATTGTGTGCCCCTTAGATTCATCATCAGTGACTGTCACAGTCCTCCCTCATGGCATCGTGGGTCCTCTCAAACTAGGTAAATGTTAATCTACATTTCGAGCCACAACGAGAGTGCTAGTAGGTTGTGGCAGGGTTGTTGTCCACACCTCTCCCTCAACATCTCTAGTAGTCATGCATGACCCCTTTACTCTACATGTGATTCTGGTCAGCAAGCTATCGTCAACCTACATCATCAACGAATCATGTCAGAATATATCCATATCATATCATCTAATCAGATGCACTAATTTCACAGTAAAGCAATCAAACCCCAATGGTACACTCCCTAACTCGATCCGGATTCCCAGGGGTTCCATCAATGCCTTTGCATCCTTGAGGTCCAAAATCCTGCACACTCAGTAAAACTGAGTCAATAGCACCTGTCTATGTCAATGTAGTAAAACAACATATCAACCCATAATGCCTCATAATCAAAATCAAATGTTTTAATAGAATAATAATCTAGATCACTTGCGAGCAAGTGTCCTCAAAGAATAAGTTCACTCAGTGTGCCAGAGCAGGATGTTACATATGAGCACTGTAAGTGCCTCCAAAAAAGCCTTAGTAGCCTAGTAGAAAAATAAACCAAAGATTCCAAAGAAGGAACATCCTTTCCACAACAAGAAGCAAAACAAGGGTCCCAAACCCACTCAGACAACTTCAGATCCTAATGGTGACAAAGGAGAAAAATATAAAAATAATAAGACTAACAGACATTGCAACTTTTGTTGGAAAGATGGTCATGATGAGTCCAAATGTTTCAAGAAGATGATAGCTTTAGAAGAAGCAATGAAGAAGCAGAACAATAGTATTGATTCTACTTCTTCTTCTTATTCTCATGGACATGCAGTTTCTACTTCTGTTTTCTCCTTCAATTCAACTTCTACTTCTTCTTATGATGAGTGGATTATTGATTCTAGATAATCTTATCATATGGATAAGGAGAAAGCCATATTTTCTACTCTAAATTAATGTAACACGAAGAAAATATTTGTTGGTTATGATAGATCTCTTAGTGTTGTAGGATCTAGAACAGTTCAGGTAGCTAATGGTCATTTCAATGATGTATTATGTGTTCCAAGTCTTTCATGTAACCTTCTATCAGTATATCAAATCACTCATTCAGGTGAAGATAAAACCGTTGATTTTTCACCTCACCAAGTTGTAATCAAGGATCTAAAAAATCCTTAGTATGTTATTGCAACTGGAATTGTTGATGATATCACCAGGTTGTACAAGTTTGAAAACTTTGGGTCATCATCTTTTCCATTATTTTTTGTTGCTCATAGAGATGACTTGAAAAAAATTTGGCATGAGTGGTTTGGCCATCTAATATCGCTCATTGCAAAAACTATGTAATAAACATATGGTGAATGGTGTTCCTCTTCTTTCATGTAGAGATAATGTTTTCGTCGGTTGTGTTCTTGGAAAAAATCATCAAGACAACTTTGACAAATGTGCCTCTAGGCATGCCTCGGGCCCTTTGTAGCATGTTCACAATGACTTGTGTGGTCCAATTTCTTCTCCTTATTTTTCTAGGTGAAATTATTTCTTAACTTTCATTGATAACTTTTCCAGACGTACTTAGGTTTACTTCTTAAAACTTAAGAGTGAATTTTTTGAAAATTTTATAGCCTACAAGTCCCTTGTATAAAAGAAATCTGGACATCAAATTCAAAGGTTAAGAAAAAATAATGGAGGTGAATATGAGAACAATAATTTTACAAGTTACGGCGCTACACAGGGAATCCAAATCCAACACAATGTTCCATATACACCACAACAAAATGGTTTTGTTGAGATAAATAACCACACATTAAAAGAAATGGACAAATGTGTGATCCAATCTAAGAGATTAAGTCTAAAGCATTTGGTGGAATCCATCAACTATGCAAATTACATGGTAAATCGCACTCCCACAAAGGCTCTTAAAAATATAGCACTGCAAGAAGCATGGACTAAAATTAAACTAGATGTAAGTCACTTCTTTGTATTTGACTGTATAGCATGGGCTCACATTCCTAATGAGAAAAGGAAAGCATTGCAACCTAAAAGTGAGAAGTGTATATTTGTTGGTTATTCTGAAGATCTCAAAGGTTGCAGACTTCTTCAGCCACATTGTAATGAAATTGTTATTAGAAGATATGTTAAATTTGATGAAAATATTTTGTCCTGCAAGCCTAATTCGATGATTGTTCCTTCTTCATACTGTGAGCCATCTTCGATGTTTGTGATTTATTTTGTTCATATTCTAGTTTCTTCTTTAGATGATTATCGTGAGGATGAAAATCCACCTCTTCCTGCTCACCTTCCTCCATATGAATCCATTGAACTTGAACCAGCACCAACACCATCGCTTCCTAGATGGGTTTGTTCAACACGAGAAGTAGTTGGTGATCTTGTCAGTGATCCTTCAAATCAGCGTCAGACACATTAATAGTTCCAATGAGCCTCTTCTATTTTGGTTCAAGTTTCAGAGACTCGTGATCCAAAGATATTTTTAGAAGCTTCGGGTTATCCAAATTTGGATACAATAATGAATGGAGAGTATCATTATTTAATGGAAAACAATACTTGGGATCTTGTACCTCTTCCAAAAGGAATAAAACTTGTTAGATGTAAATGGGTCTATAAAAATAAGTATACATAATATGGAAGTGTTGAAAGGCACAAGGCTCGGTTAGTTAGTTAGCATAGGATTTTCCCAAGCTAAATGAATTGACTATAATGAAACCTTTTCACCTGTATCCAAAATTAATTACATATGCTTTGTTATTTCCCTTGTTGCCTCACATAAATGGGAGTTCCATCAAATGGATGTTAAATTCTCCTTCTTGCATGGGGATTTGCAAGAATAAATTGATCCAGGTGGATATTGGTGGCCACCCACCTTTTCCGACTGGCTCAAAACAGTTTTCTGGCAATTTTGGCAATTTACTATTTTTAGCAGGTTTAACTTCCGGGGCCATTTTGAGGGCCTAAATGAAGGTTTTTGAAGATCGAGGTGCTCAATGATATCCAAAGGCATTATTGAGCCCCCAAAATGAATCTCCTCGACGATACCTTTC
>ML839082.1:8095-24491 GCA_009831015.1 Picea engelmannii
GTTGGGAGTTCTTACATAAATATAAGCGATCTTTGTACCATAGTGAATCATTTTTCCATGTAAATGTATCTGATGCACTGGAATCCTATTGCAACCTTTGAATGAGAGTCCACACTTTTTCGTCATTCTTCCATTCATCCCTTACTTCTATTATCCAATCAGTTTGGATGATCGAGATAGCACAGAGAAAAGCCTCAACATCTTCATCCTTTCTTGAGAGTGCATCTGCCACAACATTTTTCTTCCCCTTTTTATAGACGATTTCAAAATCATAACCCAATATTTCGGTTACCCATTTTTGTTGTTCTTCTGAAGAAAGTCTTTGTTCCAAGAAGTATTTAAGACTATCATGATCTATTTTGACCTTGAAGTGCCTACCTATTAGGTAAGGACGCCATTTCTTCAATGCATGTAGTATTTCCATCATTTCCTTCTCATAAATGGGTTTGTGTAAGTCCTTTCCCTTGAGTGGTCAACTTTCAAAATCCAGGGGCCTTCCTTCTTCCATTAGGACAACACCAATTCCATTTCTTGAGGCATCACATTCCATAATAAAGGATTTTGTGAATTCTGGAGTGGTCAAGACAAGAGCTTTGCACATCACCTCTTTAAGTTGTTCAAAATCTTTAGTTGCCTCTGGAGTCCATGAAAATGCATCCTTCTTAGTTAGTGTCGTTAAAGGTGTTGTTATTCTTCCATAGTGCCGAACAAACTTGCGGTAGTAATCTATCAAACCCAAAAATACTCTAACATTCTTCAATGTTTTGGCAATCGTCTAGTCCATCATCGCCTTAATCTTGTTAGGGTCTACCTTGACACCTTCATGAGATACAATATGACCCAAATACTCTACCTCCTTCACTCCAAAGAAACATTTGGATGGTTTGGAATATAATTGTTTCTCCTTTAGTAGTTGTAGCACCTTGTCAACATGTCACTGTTACACATCAACATTACTCGCTTTGATAAGTGTCGCAAGTGTCACATGTTGCTCACAAGTGTCGCAAGTGTCGCATGTTGCTCACGAGTGTTGCAAGTGTCAAGAAAAGCATACTGCCATGATGCCTATGTCATACTTATGATGACACTAAGGAGACACTTAAAATTCCTCAAACACTTGATTTGAAGGAAGATGAATGGCTAACTGAAGTTAAGAACCTCTTGCCACCTGAAAGAATCATCGAATCTAAGGTTTTAGGAGAGAGCGCTCCCCTATATCACTCTTAGGAGCATTGGCACTCCCCTATAAAGTGCTAGGGAGCGTTAGAACACCAAACATCCCTTCTGAAGGAGCGCTATGGAGTTTTAGAGTGCTGGCACCCCCCTAAAGCCTACTAGGGAGTGCTATAGCGCACTGATGGCCTTTTTGAAGGAGCGTTACCTATTTCGGGCAGCAGTTGATCTGTTGAGGAGAATAAGGGGAAGATCTTTCAATCTTGGAAGGTAGTTGCATTCAAATTCCTGGTTCAACCATGATCTTAGGATAAGATCCCTGATTTAAGGAGGGAAATCCTCAACTTACCCTAAAGATACCTCAAGAGGTTAGGCCTCTCTAAACCTATATAAGTAGGCTCTATCATGATGGAAAAGATGAAGAATTGGAAGCATGAAACCTATGATCTCATAGGAAACATACAATGAACTGGAGCAAAGTAATCAGTAAAGTTGTTGTCGTCCGGATCATGGATATTTTGAGTAAGGGTTAGACAAAGGGGACTTGATGAAGCTCTTGCATTCGCATCTACGGTTGTAAGTTACTTCTGTCATTGCTCTCACTAATATGACATGCTTGGCCTGTTTCTTTCTAGTTTGTGTTTAATCTCACATGAACTTGTCTTTGATAGATAGATCTATTTCAAGCTAATATCAATAGAGTAGGAAGTGGTTGTGCTATTGTTTGTCTACAAGGCTCATCGAGGAGCGGAAGATTGGAGCTCAACTCAGAGTGTGCAGGGACAAACACTGGTAAAAGGTACTTCTTTTCTCCTTCCTCCTCATACATTAGTTTGTATATATTTGAAAGGAAGTCAGTGTCCACGTTAAGCATCTTCTGTCTTAAGAGTTAAGAGTCTAGCTCTCAAGAGGAGATCTACTTCTCTGCAGGGAGATTTTCCTTCAACAGAAACTGGTGACTCCATTGGGGAGAATCGAATCGAAACTTTTTGGTTTTGATTTTTCCTCGTAGACCTTTTCTTACCCTTTGATTGTTTTCAGACCCGGTTCACCCTTTTTTCGATTGATTTCATGAGCTGATTGACTCCTTACCCCATCACACTTAGCTTGATTACCAAAATTCGACTGAAATTTTGGATTTTTAGACATTTTCATGAGCGTTTTAAGCCTGGTGCCTCTGTGGCTATGTTAACAGAGTGCCAACGCTCCCTGGATGTGTTAGATAGAGCGCTATAATGCTTGGTGCCCTTTACACCAGAGCGCCAGCCCTTTTTTGGAAAAAAAACCTTTCTAGAATTACTTTTTTTTCAAGGTCCAGTCTCTGTGTTTCACTTGCTGAGCCTCTCTATGAGTCAATGCTTCTTCCCACTCAACTCTGACATCCTTCTTTCTGAGGAACAAATACCTTGTTATTTAGATTTTGTAGCCTTCTTCATTATTTTTGAGTTTTTCTGCTGTTGGGAGTTTGAAACCAATGCACTGTTTTTCTCTCCTTCTTGACTGAGCGAGAAACTCTGGTGAAGGACATCAGAAGTCTACAAATCTCTTCATTTGGTTTTTGTTGAGGTCATTGTTCTTCAACATCTCTTTTTGTGTGAAATTCTTGATTTTCTTTGTTTTCTTTTCTTTTGCTTCTTGTTTTCGATCACAACAAGAGGGTGTATTGTTTGTACGAAACCTGCTTATGTTTGTCTGAGTTTCCTTGATCCAAAAGGATAATTGGTAGGAGAAGTGTCATTTTGAATTAATCATTATTTGTACACAAACAATAAAGAGACATCTTCATGATTGATTTTCATATTAGAAGACATTTCCAAAAGTTTTAGCACCACATTGGATTTGATTGAAATTTTTTTGTTTAAGGACATTCCTTATTAGTGCTTGTTAGTGAAAATAACTCTCTCTCTCTCCCTTAGATAGACATTCATCGAAAAGAAATGACTGCTTATCATATTTGATGCATTCTTTGGGGATTGAGTCATCATTCCATCCCTTTCACTTCCATGCACCCCTTTTGAGTAAAGAACAGCTATAAAATGAACGCTAATTAAAAATTATCTAGAACATTTTTTTTAGGATCCTCGACCAACCGTAGACTAGGATTAGTACTTTGGATTAGGCTGTGAGCATACCTCTCCAAAGTTTCCAAAACAAACATTAGCATCCTGAGATAGGGAGAGTCAAATCCAATTGTCGTATAAGTCTGCCTGGGATGCCCCTCTCACACAGGGGTTACGCACGAGGTCACATTCAGGAAAGCTACAGAGATTATCCCTCCGTGGTTTGACTGATTGTAGTAGTCAGATCGTATTATGGGGATCACTTAAAGGTATACCCACAATGTTGAGTGGAAGCCTTTCAAGTTGATTTCGGGCTAGATACCCTGCCCATACGTTCGGACTGGACTGTCGACTGTACCCGCCTAGGGGCTGACTGTGAATTGGTAACCTTAGTGGCCATAATCTTTAGGGTCTTACACAAGGTAGTAGTGAAGGGAAGTCTCACTGTACCTGGAACATACATTGATCAAACTCACTCGGGCTCCTTGGAGGGTAAATCCACAATTACTGCATGGAAGCTTGCACCAAGGTGAAAGTCTATTAAGCAGGTCGCCATTGTAACTATTCCACCATATCCCCGCCCCTTCTTGACTTGATCACGCGACGTTGGATTTCATCACCAACTAGTACAGTCATCGAGAGAAGGTTTTGTTTTCTTGGTTGTGATTCCTAGATTCTATTAGCGTATGCTGCTTCTTTTCGGTAGTTGGCCATAGATTTTTTCCGCTGACTCTTTTTCACCAACATCAACCCTCCACGTCATTCGCGGAGGCTACAGGGACTCCCTCCAAAAAATATGGAAGATAATACCCCTTTACCCCCTCATTCTATGGAGGAATCTCCTCAATAGAGCGAGGTTCACGACACTATAACCTCCCAAGAAGAAGTTCCCACCTCTTTAGAGAATTTTTGAATTGTTTCAGAGTCTCCAGAGGCTTTCCGAATTCCGGAGGGATATGAGAGACATGTTCTCCAACTCAATTCAGCCGGTGAATTTGTCATCATCAATCCTTATGACATTCGGACTGGGTCTCATTCAAACCCTCTAGTCGACGACCCCTTTTGGACCGCAGACATTGTTCGAAGTCCATCATGCATGGTGCGGGTTCTTTATGGAACAAGAATAGGTGCGGACACGCCTATCACCTACACCGTACCCTTAAACCATTTTACCGGTACTACCATTTTTTCAACTACACCGTCTGTTGATCCGAACACATCGTCCATTGGCCCAAGGTCTACTTTTTCTCTCCAGACGGCCCATTCTACAATGGTCCCTCATGTGCCAACTATTCCCACCGGTAATGCGGTGGTTAGCCAAGCTGCAATTGGCACACCACTAACACCTAGACCTTCATCATCACTCCCTTCTGGGTACAGAGCATTGAATTCTTCTGCTATCACTACTACCCAAGTTATGCCTGGAAGTTCTATACCCATACAACAACCCGGAGGGAACGGTCTTGGTGGATTTAATCCGTTAAGCAGCACCGGTCAGTCGTTTACGTCTAGTTCCCAAATTCTGGGAACTCCACCTCAAGCTGGGGGGAATCCTCCCACTGGAGGACAACTTCCATTTGGAGGGAACCCTCATGTTGGGGGGCAACCTCAATCCAGAGCCTACCATCAACCGTATGGAAAAAATGTGTCTACCACACCCAATCCCTGGAATATCCCTTTTCCAGGAAACCCATAGTTCTTGGGGGGACACAATCCTCAAGCTCCAAAACAACCTCTTCCCCCTCAAGGATCCTCCTTATGGACAAACTCCAAATGTGGCTTATAATCCTCAAAACCCATCTGGTTATCCTCCACTCGCACATGTTTCTTGAACCCCCTCAAATCCTGTGTACCCTGGTCAACACCAACCTTATACAAGAGGACCCATTGGTTACAATTATCTGCCTAACCCAGTGTATGGTCCTACTGGTGTTCCTATGACACACCAATATTACCCACAGGTTAACCGACAACTACCTTTCCTAGTGATTCTAGACCTCCTAGAATTGTCTTGGTTAACGAATCATCCCATTTTTTATTCCTCGGTTTGGCCAGCTATTCCAGCTAAACTTCCTTCTGATATTTCAAAATTCGACGGAAAGTCTGGAGAAGACCCAAACAACCATGTGATGAATTTCCATTTGTGGTGTTCATCCAACTCCCTCATGGATGATTCTATATGTTTGTATCTTTTTCAACGAACGCTTACGGGTTCTGCAGCAAAGTGGTATATTGAACTACCACGTGCTTCTTTTCACGATTTCAACTCCCTTGCCATGTCCTTCTTCACACACTTCCAACTACCCATTCGATACGAGACGGGTACCGAACTATTGACCTCCCTTCGTCAGAAAAACTCTGTACATATCTCTGATCATATTCATGAATGGAGACGACGAAGAAGGTTAATCAAAGTGGTCATTCCTGACCAATTATTAGCGGAATGGTTCACCAAATTACTGTTACCCAAGATCACTCGTGATGTTGCTATGGGTGGTGTAGTCACCGAGGAAGAAGCTATTTCTCGAGCTCAGTACTTAGATTTGGTTTATTCACAATCTGGTACTCTGTACGAGTTGATACCAAATGCTACTCATGCCACTAATGATCCATCCAAACCATCATCTACCTCGCATCCGGATGGATTTATTGGCTCCGTCAAAACCCAATCTACTTCCCAGTCGAATGGAACAACCCAGCGGTCCGCTTCGACATCTTCTCCCAGTTCGACCACACCCTCTTCTACCTCCCCTCAAACTCAGGTCTTTGAGGTGAATACGGTCCAATCGACCCCTTCATAATAATATGGAGGCAAGAAGAAAGAAAAAAATAAACCGAAGAAAAACAACAACAATGAACAACCAAAAAATCAACCTCAAACCCCTGCTACCGGAAAACAACCACAAAGGAAACCGAAATTCCCATGTCTCATTTGTGGTGATGATCACTACACCTGAGAATATCCACATCGCGATGAAGTGGCCAAGATATTTAAGGCAAATTCACAACCCGTTGTGCTTACCCAGCCTTTTCCACAGTAGCAATCTTTGGTTGCTCAAACCCCCACTCCAGGGGGAAGTTCCAACCAATCCCATGATGAGGCCTCGACAAGTGCCCACATTTACATGTTTAACAGGATTAATCTGACCACTCTCACTACAACATATGACACACCGATTAAACCTGATAAGCCGAAGACCACTAACAGTTCCTTACCAGACCCCTTACCATCTTTTGTTAGTCCTCCGTCTGCTAGCCCTCCGTATGGGCCACTTCAAATCGAGAAAACTTCATTTGACTCCATCTTACGCCCTCCTAAGAGAACTATCCGGAAATCTACCTTTAATCCTAATTCACGGGCTACCCAAAACTACAACATTGTTGAAGATTTGGCTCAAGAACCATGTGCTATGTCTGCTTTGGAAGTTCTACAACACTGTCCCAACCAACATAGAACGCTCTTAGCTGCCATCGGTGCTTTTGATCCTAAGTCATCTAATAACCTCACATTTAATCTGTATGATCATCAACCTCGACTCTCCCACCAACTATATTTTCAGATCCATGTTGTTGTTCACAATCAACAAATCCACCAAACTATCTTGGATGAGGGAGCCTGCCCTTAAAAAATCCCCTACGATGTTACGCACTTTCGACAGGTGAGGTTTTCATCCTCACAGACTTTTACAATCCTTAGCCATTCAATTGGGTGGAAAAACTGTTACTGTTGATGTCAAGGTGGTCGATGCCCCCCTCGATTACAACCTACTCCTCATAAGAAGTTGGTTCTATGCTATGACTGTCATCGCCTCATCGGTGTTTCGATGTGTACAATTTCCCCATCAAGGCAAAATCATCACTATCGATCAACTAGATTTTTGTACACCCGACGCTCGTGCCCCTGTCACCAACAACATTCCTTTTTTGGGAGACCACAAAGTTACGTATGAAAGCGTTGGTGTTGGCTTGTTGAAATATTCTAGCCTTATGGGTACCTTCCCTACACCACTTCCACCCACCACACATCATATTTCCACCGTCAATATGATTTCGACTATGGCTTATCAATCTTTGGAATCATCCGACGCTTGGATTGTACCTAGTCCTATGGAATTTGATGTGTTAGGTGACACAATGCCACTTAGCCCAGCTGAGGCCACATATGTGGCTATTAAATCTACCTCTCCCTCCCTGGACAACCCCCATTTATTGGCACCTGATGCCTACTCGATGTCATCATGGTTGGATTCCCTATCATCCGCAATCGACTACATTTCCCACATTTTTCCTTCTGACGAATCTATAATGGAAATGATTAGTATCGACGATGTACCTTGGGATGATAACCATCATCGATCATCTTTTCTTCCACCTTTGGAAAAAATTCACAACGACATACACTCTGTCTTCCCTCCTGATGTTACCCATTCCCCATAATCTCCCATCCTCACACAAGACACTCTTTCTGAGGGGAATATGGGTAATATCTCTACTACGATCGTTATTGATATTTTGATCAAAGAAGGGGTTGTGGAAAACATTAACCTTGGTGCTAATTGCACACCCGAAGAAGTGGTATCTTACACTGCTCTGTTTAAAGAATTTCACAATGTCTTCACTTGGAGCTACGAAGAAATGCTAGGAATTGACCCCTCGATCGTCGTGCATGAAATCAAGACTTACCCAGGTGCAAAACCTATTCGACAGAAACTCCGCCCGGTTCATCCCAAGAAAATCAGAGCCATAAAGGCAGAAGTTGAGAAAATTTTAAAATCTAGCTTTATCTATCTTGTCCCTTTGACAGAATGGGTCTCCAACCTTGTTCCAGTTGCCAAAAAACAAGGGACCATCTGTGTCTGTGTTGACTATCAGGATCTCAATAAATCTTTTCCAAAGGACAACTACCCTACACCCTTCATCGACCAAATCATTGATAACTGCGCTCGAAGCGTAATCTTCTCTTTCATGGATGGTTTCTCCGGGTATAACTAGATTGAAATTTTACCTGCAGATCAACATAAGACAACCTTTATCTACCCATGGGGAACTTTTTCCTATCGAAAGCTACCTTTTGGTCTCAAAAATGTTGGTGCTACTTTCCAGCGGGCCATGTCATATGCTTTCCATGATATCAAGCATATTGCAGAACCTTACCTTGATGACTTACCTGCCCACTCATCCAATCGATCAGATCACATTGATCACTTATGGGCTATTTTTCTTCGATGTCGGTTTTACCGTATCCGCTTGAACCCACATAAGTGTATTTTTGTTGTCGAATCCAATTGACTTCTTAGTTTCGTTGTCTCTAAAGATGGGATTCAGGTGGATCCCTTAAAGATTAAGTCTATTCTAGCCTTACCCCCACCTACTAGTTTGACCCAACTCCAAAGTTTGCAAGGAAAAGCAAACTTCCTTCACCGTTTCATTTGTAACTACGCTGAGATAACTAAAGGATTCATGCGATTATTGCAGAAAAACACCCCTTTTATCTCGGATGACATCACTCAACGATCATTTGATGCTCTCAAGCATGCCTTGACCCACGCACCTTTGTTGCATCCTCCATAGTATACAAAGGACTACATCCTTTACTTAGCTGCCTCCACTTACACTATTGCAATGGTGTTAGTTCAGGAGGACTCCAACGGTGAGGAACATGTGATCTATTACCTGAGCAAGAGTCTATCTAGACCCAAACTCCGATATTCACATGTAGAAAAAATGGCTTTGGCAGCCGTCATCGCTGTCCAAAGATTTCACCATTACATCCTACTATGCACCACCACTTTGATTGCGTACTCAAACCCCATGTACCATGTCTTGACACGTCAAGTTCTCAGGGGAAAATACTCTAAGTGGATCGTCATCCTTCAGGAATTCGATCTTGAATTTGTGAAGTTCAAAGCCAAAAAATCCCTGGTGTTTGCGGAGCTTATCTGCAACCTCCCCCATGCTGATGAAGATATCAAACCTAGAGATTCTTTCCCTGACGAAAATATTTTCCTCATCAGCACCTCTGATACTTGGTACGGAGACATCCTCCTTTATCTCCAAACCCAATGCTTTTAGCCTAACACTTCCCGTGAAGAACGTCGATGTATTTGCCACCATTCTCGTCGTTATCTTATCGTCGACGACACCTTGTATCGTCATGGTATTGATACTATCCTTTGACGATGTTTGATTCATGCAGAGGTTGAACGCATTCTGAACGACTATCACCTTGGAGCCTGTGGCGGTCATCTTTTTGGGATGGCCACAACCCAAAAAATTCTACGTGCTGGCTATTTTTGGCCCTCGATTTTCAAAGATTGTATTGAGGTAGTCAAAAAATGCCCACCCTGCCAAGTTTTTAACAACAAGGCACACACCCACCCTACTACGCTACACCCCGTTATCGCCATCAGCCCCTTTTCCAAGTGGGGTATCGATTTCATGCAATGTAAGCCTACCTCAGCCAGGGGGCACGGTTATATAATCATCGCCGTTGACTACTTTACAAAATGGGATGAGGCTGTGCCTACCTTTCTGAACGATGGTCATACCGCAGCTCTGTTTGTTTTTAAACACATCATAACTCATTTTGGTGTACCACGTGCCATTGTCACTGATCATGGTGCACACTTTAAGAACCAGATGATGAGTGAATTGCATGCCAAGTTGGGTTTTCGCCATGAAAAATCATCCCCATACTATCCTCAGGCCAACAGACAAGTTGAAGCCATCAACGAGGTCCTCAAAACCATGACTCAATGCATGGTAGGGGAAAATAGGACATCTTGGCATCTACAACTTCTCTCCGCTCTCTGGGCTTACCGTACTTCCGTGAAAACCGCAACTGGGTTCACTCCTTTCCAGTTAGTGTATGGCATCGAAGCTATTTTACCAATCGAGTCTAAGATTCCATATATGAAACTTAAAGTAGAACTCCTACCCCATACTTCTGCCAAAGAAGAACTTTTCTTATATCTAACCAAATTGGACGAAAAACATCGTGATGTTTCTCTTGTTAATGAGGCACATCAAAAAACGGATAAAAAATCAATATGACAAATCCGTCCATCCTTGGACTTTTGCAGAAGGAGACTTAGTCCTCGTCTATGACCAAGCTCATGACAAACTAGGGACAGGCAAGTTAGAACCTCTGGCATGGACCTTACATTGTGAAACGTGTTCTGCACAGAGGCGCCTACGAGTTAGTCGATTATGATGGAATTTCCCTAGGAGATCCCCAGAACGGGCTTTACCTTAAAAAGTACTATGCCTAGATCACCTAGCATGTGTACTTTGTACATTACTGTATTTTAGTTTGGTGTGTCTGTTTCTTTCGCATGCTCGATTATTTACCTTTACCACTCATAACTGTGACTTGTGTTTTCATGCGCAGATGACGTCTTCCTTTCCTATCTTTGTCGGGTTTGCAGATGGTGCTAGTCGACACACCCAGAACATTGCTTCGGCAACATGGGTCATTTACCAATTTGACGAGGTGGTGAGTTCAGGAGGAATTTGCTTGGGACCAGCGACTAATAACATGGAAGAATATCATGCTATCATTAGACTTTTGACCCAAGCCTCCTCCCTAGGTGTCTCTCGTATCATTGTTAACCTAGACTCCCAACTCAAGGTCTATCAACTCAATCGTATCTACGCTATTCGTAATTCTATCCTGCTATGTCTCCACCTACAAGTTCGTTGTCTTGAACGAATATTTGATTACATCAAATACAGACATATTCCAAGAGAACTCAACAATGTTTCGGATTCGTTAGCTAATTACATCATGGATCGGTATCTCGCCCATAGATAAGGTTTCATGAAGGAACAGAAATTGTATATCACATGTAAATTAAAACACATCACATTAAAGGCATCATCATGTACAAATTTTTTGGCACTGTAAAAACTCAAAACTGTATATATATACATAGCGTGACTGAAAATGTTTTGATTACATCAAAAAAGTATTTGGAAGAGAAAATTTTTGGGTCTTTACACCCATACAACATCATCTGACAAGTCATACAAAATATACAATCACTAGAGAGACTCTAATATCTCTGCACTGCATTGTGCTGAGAGTAACATATCACTGCATGCACTACGCATCTTAGTAGAGAATTAACATTCTCTGGAACCCCCACAGTGTGTCTCTGTATATGTAAATGAACTTCTCTCCTCCGTAGAGGAGGAATGCTCATCGTGAGGCCTTGAAGGTTTCTTTCAACCTCCCGGAGACCTATCACTAGTTCCCCTCGATCTACTGCAACCTGAGCACCCCCACAATGTCCTGGTATTGGTATCTCAGCTGGGTGCACTGCTCCCTTGTCTACATGTTGAAAACAATACATCCATTAAAAAACTATTCTACGTACCCAAAAAAAAATATACATACGTTAAAAAAACTTAAAACAAAAACTAGACAAGGTGTTGCTTAGTCTCTCACCTGACGCATCCCAATCTTCCCCCACTGGTAGAATCAAATCCATGCTCCTGCGAAAGTCCACCTCGTCATATGGGAAGTCTTCTATCCAAAGATATTGGCATCTCAGCCAAGCAAAGAAGTCACCGGTGAAATGGAACTCTGACTCTGCCACTAGTCTCAGAGACAGACTAGTCCACCGTTCCATCCATGGTTCTCCCACTGGTCGTACCGCCAATGCAATCTGAGGCTGCATTTGGGGGATGCGCTCTAAGAAGAATGAGACCAAGAAAGAACCATATTTGAATTGTTTCTACCCCATCCTACACCTCGAAACCTGTTCCTTCACATTCTGAAGAAACCCTGCGCTCCAGTTAAACAGTGTTGGCTCCAAACATTGTACGCCATAAGCTACTTGTGATCTTGACACCAGATTTGCGCTAGTGCTTCCCGTCACACTTGTGATGGAAAACAAAATAGACCGAAGGGGTAACTCTCTGATATCCTTGATTGGGATTCTACCCCCCACCAGTCTTTCTCTTGGGACACAATGACGTGCCAGATACACACCCACTTTCTCAGGAAGCGCCCTCTGTCGGAAAAATATATAGGAACCCCTCTTTTCGAGAGGTCGGTCAAGAAATATACATCTTCCAACTCGATGATTAGAATCTGTGTTCCGATCCGAAACCCTTGCTCTGCGACATCCCATAATCTGATTATGTACTCAAGAAGAAGGATTTCTTTCCTCATCTTTTGCAATTTGAAGAATTTCAGAAGGCCACAATCTCTCAACGCGGCCCACATGAGAGGACTCCGCAAAGCAGCCAAATCATCGAGTTCATGCTCCCATTCCTTCCACTCAATCATGATCATTGCCGAAATCACCTACAAACAAAAAAAAACAAAGAATTTCATTATTCAATTTTTCGGCAATTTCTTAAGCAATTTAAAAACTTGAAATCTATTGCCCATATTGTTCAAAAAGGACCATGCCCTCTTTTTATCACTCAATAATCATCACACAACAATAAAACGTTTTAAAATTAAAATAATTTTCATAATGGTTGCGTGGGCATATTTTTGAGTTTTTTATGGATTCCTTAACAAAAACGACCTATCTACCCAAGTGTCAAGGCGTTGGCATCTATGCTACCACCCTCTAAATTTTTTTTTGTAAACAAATGTCTTTTTCCCATCGTTTTCAATAGAGGCTGATTTGATCTTTTTTGGAACGACCTAGGGCTTCATTTTTTAATTTAAATATTGTTGTGAAAACAAATATTGAACCATGTAATTGAAAGAGGGGGAGATGAAGATATACCTGGTCCAAACGGTGAGAGAAATGGTCAATCGTAGCTCCTGTATCAAGCAAAACAAGATCCACTTCCAAAATGAGAATCTCCACTGCTACAAATCCTTATGCAAAATGAAATGGTAAATGAAGATTTTTATTGTATTACTATTTATAAATTTCCATTTTTTATAAGGTATAGTTATTTGTGGGTTTCTTTGACAATATAATGGCCTCACTCAACCTCTAGATTGCATTTTTGACACTACAGGTTTCAAAGCAGTTCTGATCGTTTGTTTACCTTGTCACATCCATGAGCATAGTCTTAGTTCATTCTCAAGCTCGAGAATATAAGAACGCACCGGGTAGACTTTTATCTCTTTTTCGGACTTGTATGGACACATGAAAAAGGAACCCCCTAGAGTCATCTTTAAACTCTTTTTAGACTCTCTAAATATGAAAAGATCGTTGAGTGATCTTGCTTCCTTTCACACTCGTTAAAAGGTTCGAAAGGGCGTCTTTCGAGTGGTAGTTTATGTATTTTTCGGCCTCGTGAGACTAACTATACGAAAAATGAACTGAGAGAGTTTTCTTTTAAGTGTTTTTCCAGACTCTATAATCATGAAAAACCTTCGAGTTTTCTGTCTTTGGACTCGCTAAAATGAACATCGACAGGCCTGTACGAGACCGAACTCTTACTTCTTCTAGTTCGTTAAACAAAGGAAGAGGAAATTACTGAAGGTGAGTTATATTGAGCATGTGTTACCCTCCTCGAGCTCGTTAAATAAAAAAGAGGTACTCGTCTATCTGGATGGGGGAAAATTTGAAAGAAGCAAGCCAAGCAGTCTCTTGAGAACATTACCAAGTAATTCTTAGAGTCGCCCTTGAATGCGACACTTTGTCTTTTGCATGCATTATCATCCACTGAACCTCTGCACTGAGACAATCCTTTGAGTTTGTTTCACTCCTTTGGGTCACCTGACGTAAGTCACAGCATCCACTGCATCATAACGTTTTGTTCCATGTCATGTTTTTGTTGTTTCACCTCAGTGTTCAAGGGAAGTATCCACCTCGAGAGTCAGCCATCACAAATATCTTGTCTCGATACCCATGTTAGTCCATGTTCATTTGATCAACCAACTACATCGCTGTGTCTGCTTCATGTCGTTGATGGGGGATACATCAAGGCCCTCCTTAAATGAGTCTATTCCTGTCGACTTCAACAAATTATCCAGGAACTGGGCTTAGAAACCAGTTAGTACTTTGGGACCTGCATGCCTCAATGGCAGGCCTCCTCACGTCCAACAGTGGGTTTACATCACTGACCTCTGATTGGATGATTCCATGGATTTTCAACACCATCTCATCCATTCACATTCGTTGGAATGTACTAGGGTACCTTGGGAATCATTGACATTAATAGTGATCTCCCTCGCGCTTGTTAACGGTTTACATCATTGACCGGTAATCAAGTGGTTTCTGCCATGTTCGACATCAGGACATCTATTCACATGGTTAGATTCGTACTACATCAGGATCGGTAAGAAGACCCTGGGTTGAGTGATCACTTTGATATGTACTTTGCCCAGGTTGCGAAGGAGTTTCTCTTGAACAACGACACATATACTATCACATAGATCCACTTTGTATTGGTCGTGGCTATGTCTTGTCATTTCATAGATCCATTGTGTATTCTTCATGGCTACAATCAATTCAGGTCATCAGAGTATAGATCCACACTGTATCCTCAGTGGCTATACCTTTTATCAATACTATTAGGGATCCCCAGTGTATTTTATGGCGGCCATATCTCGCAAGTCTTGATCACCCAAGCATAGGTATGCCTGCCTTGGGTTTGAAATATGTCATGATATTTGTTGGATGTTTGTGTGCAACTTCTGTCAGGTTCCCTGCATCTATACCCTTGCTTGAAAGTCTACAAAGAATTTCAGTTATCAGTTCTCATCTTCTAACTTCATACTTTGGGGGGCAAGTTGTTACACATCAACATTACTCGCTTTGATAAGTTTCGCAAGTGTCGCATGTTGCTCACAAGTGTCGCAAGTGTCGCATGTTGCTCATGAGTGTCGCAAGTGTCAAGCAAAGCATACTTACATGATGCCTATGTCATACTTATGACGAAACTAAGGAGACACTTAAAATGCCTCAAACACTTGATTTGAAGGAAGAGGAATGGCTAACTGAAGTTAAGAACCTCTTGCCACCTAAAAGAATCATCGAATCTAAGGTTTTAGGAGAGAGCACTCCCCTATATCACTCTTAGGAGCAATGGCACTCCCCTATAAAGTGCTAGGGAGTGTTATAACACCAAGCAACCCTTCTGAAGGAGTGTTATGGATTTTTAGAGCGTTGACGCCCCCCTAAAGCCTACTAGGGAGCGCTATAGTGCGTTGATGGCCTTTTTGAGGGAGCGCTACCTATTCCAGGAAGCAGTTGATCTGTTGAGGAGAATAAGGGGAAGATCTTTCAATCTTGGAAGGCAGTTGCATTCGAATTCCTAGTTCAGCCTGTTATCGCTCCAGGAAACTCTCCTAGGTTGTAAGTCAGAGATGGCTGGTAACTTAATCTTTTGGTAACTATTTTCTTAATAATAAGTGTGGGTTTGGATCAAGTCGAAGGGATGAATCATTTCTCACTCAAATCATGCATAAACACATTTATATGGACAAGGATTTCAACCACAAATGTTCAGAGAGTTTACAAATAAAGGGATGTATGGAGAAATAACTATTGTATCAGCAAAATCACATATAAAGCATATGAATGGCCAATTACAATAATCACAGGAATACTTGCAAAGTTTAACTTATGAATGCAATGATAAGATGACAGTTATCGGGCATAAACAAGCATAACAACATGAATATAATATCCAGGTGCAAGTACATAATAGATAAGAAGATGAAATCTGAACAAATTATGGAAAAAGAAGCTTGTATTACTCAATATGAAAATGAGAAGTTTGAGTACATAATATGAAAAAGTATCCAAAGTCGAACCTTTAGTTCCTATTCTAACTTTAGTTTTATAGCTTTACAATGCAGTTTTGAGATCCTGGAAACATGGATCAAATATGCTAAAGATAGTAAATCAAAATTTAGTTTTCAAAAGATGTGGAATGATCCCCAAAAATGAGGTCAATCCCAGATTTCATGGTCTTCATCTCTTGTTGAGTGATGGTGCAATGTAGGATAGCCTTCCAAGGCTGAATGATAACTCTCCAAGAGATACAAATTCGAATCTGTTGATGTGAGTAAGCGTCTTGATTTTCTGCCTTTGCCAAAGATACCAAAAACCTTTGAAACACCTCCTCTTTCCATAATCTATCAAAAATAGCTATTGGATCTGTCTTGAAAATTCATCAAATGTCCATTCGAAGAGGTTTCAAACCTTTCCAACTCAAAAAACTTTGATCTGTGCAAA
>ML839082.1:37069-48427 GCA_009831015.1 Picea engelmannii
TGTATATATATATATATATATATATATATATATATATATATATATGGCGTGACTGAAATGTTTCTATTACATCAAAAAGTATGTAGAAGAACAAAATATTGGGTCTTTCCACCCATACAACGTCGCTTGACAAGGCATACAAAAATATGATCACCGGAGAGACTCTAACCTCCCCTCACTACATTCTGTTGCAAGTAACACATCACCACATGCACTATACGCCTCAATAGAGAATTGATATTCTCCAGAACTCCCATAATGTGCCTCTGCAGATGTAAAGGCACTTCTCCCCTCCGTAGAGGAGGGATGCCCATCGTAAGGCCTTGGAGGTTTCTCTCAACCTCTCGGAGACCCACCACTGGTACTGTCAGATCTGCTGCAACCGAGACGCCCCCGCGACGTCCTGGTACCGGTACATCAGCCAGACGCACTGTTCCCTTGTCTGCATGTTGGAAACAATACATCTGTTAGAACTCTTTTACATACTCAAAAAAATATATATACATTAAAAACTCAAAAAACAAAAAACTAGACAAGGTATGGCTCAGTCTCTTACCTGACACATTCCAGTCTTCCCCCGCGGGAAAAATCAAGTCCATGCTCCCATGGAGATCTACCTCAACATAAGGGAAGTCCTCTGTCCAGAGGTATTTTCATCTCAGCCAGGCAAAGAAATCGCCAGTGAAATGGAAATCTGACTCCGATACTAGCCTTGGAGACAGACTAGTCCACCTCTCCATCCTCGGTTCATCCACTGGTTGCACAGCCAGGGTTATCTGAGGCTGCATCTAGGGGATGCGCTCTAGAAAAAATGAGACCAAAAATGAGCCGTAACCAAACTGCTTCTGTCCAGTCCTGCACCGTGAAATCTGTTCCTTCACATTTCGAAGGAACCCTGCACTCCAGTTGAACAGTGTTGGTTCCAAACACTGAACACCGTAATCCACTTGAGATCTTGATGCTAGATGCGCACTCGTACTATCGGTCATGCTCGTGATAGAAAACAGTGTAGACCGGAGGGGCAGCTCTCGAATATCTTTGATAGGGATTCTACCCCCTACCAGTCTTGCTCCTGCGATACAGTGGTGTGCTAGATACATGTCCACTTGCTCGGGTAGCACCCTTTGCCCAGTAAAATATATAGGGACCCCTCTTTTCGAGAGGTCAGTCAAAAAATACACGTCTTCTAACTCAATGGTTAGAAGTTGTGTGCCATTTAGAATCCTTGTTCTGCAACATCCCAAAGGCCAATCATATGCTCAAGCAATAAGATCTCTTTCTTCATCTTTTGCAACTTGAAGAACTTGAGCAAACCACAAGCTCGCAATGTAACCCGTGTACGAGGACTCCGCAAGGTGGCTAAGTCATCCATCTCATGTTCCCTTTCTTTCCACTCGATCATGGTCGCCGAAGTTACCTACAAAACAAAAAAATAAAAAAACTCATTATTTCCACGTTTTGGCAATTTCGACAATTTTCAAAAGAAATTTAAAACATGAAATAAGATTTCCACATCATTTAAAAAGTAACCACACACTCTTTATAACCACCATGCCCTATCTTAAGCATTTAACATTCATCAAACAATGATAAAAATGTTTAAAAATATCAAAACGATTTTATGGCTGCATGGGCATGCGTGGGGGTTTTCTCATGGATTCTTTGCTAAAAATGACCAATCTAATTGACTTCTAGGGCGTTGGCATCTTAGCCATCCTTTCCTAGAACGTCTTTTGCAAAACGAATCCTGTTTTCCCATTGATTTTCAAAGAGGCCGATTTGGTTCTAATTGGGGAAACTTAGGGATTCATATTTTAAAATAAATGATGCTATGAAAATGAATACTAAACCATGCAATTGAAAGAAGAAGAGATGGACATCTACCTGGTCCAAACGGCAAGCAAAACGGTGAATCGTAGCTCCGGCAGTGAACAAAACAAGATCCACTCCGAAATGAGATTCTCCACTACTCCACAATCCTTGTGCAAAATGAAATGGTAAATGAATTTTCATTGTGTTGTTATTTATAAATTTTCATTTTTTCATAAGGTATAGTCATTTTTGGGTTTCTCTAATGGCTTAATGGCTTCACTAAACCCCTAGTTTATAGTTCTAACATCGCAGGTTTCCTGGCGGTCCTGATGGATCATTCACCTTGTCACACTTGTGAGCATAGTCTTAGTTCGTTCTCGATCTCGAAAATATGAGAACGTAACCGGGTAAACTTTTAGCTCTTTTTCGGACCCGTATAGATACAAACACACGAAAAAGGAACCCCCCTGGAGTCTCCTTTAAACCCTTTTCAAACTCTCTAAATATGAAAATATTGTCGAGTGACCTTGCTTCCTTTCACACTCGTTAAAAGGTCAGAAAGGGCGTCTTTCGAGCGATAGTTTAACCCTTTTTCGATCTCGTTAGACTACTGTATGAAAAAGGAACTGAGAGATTTCTCTTTTAAGTTTTTTTCCAAACTCTATAATCCTGAAAAGCCTTCGAGTTTTCTATCTTTGGACTTGTTAAAGCACACATCGAAAGACCCATATGGGACCGAACCCTTACTTCTTCCGGTTCGTTAAACAAAGGAAGAGGAACTTACCAAAGGTGAGTTATATAGAGCATGTGTTATCCTCCTCGAGCTCATTAAATAAAAAAGAGGTATTCATTTATCTGGATGGGGGGAAAAATTGAAAGGGACAAGCCAAGCAGTCTCTTGAGAACATTGTCCAACAATTCTTAGAGTCGCCCTTGAACATGGCACTTTGTCATTTGCACATATCATAATCCGTTGAACCTCTGCATTGAGCCAATCCTCTGAGCTCCTTTCACTCCTTTGGGTCACCCGATGCAAGTCACAGTATCCACTGCACAATTTTTGTCCATGTCATGTTTTTCTATTGTGCCTCAGTGTTCAAGGAAAGTATCCGCCTCAAGAGTTAACCATCCCAAATATCTTGCCTCAAAACCTGTGTCAGTCCATGTCCATTTGATCTGCAAATTACATCTCCATGTTTGTTTCTTGTCATTGATGGGGGCTACATCAAGGCCTTCCCTCGACGATTCTATTCCTGTCGACTTCAACAAATTATCCGGGAATCAGACTTAGAAACCAGTTAGTACTTTGGGACCTGCATGCCTCAATGGCAGGCCTCCTCACGTTCGACAGTGGGTTTACATCATTGACCCCTAATCGGATGATTCCATGGATGTTCGACCTCAGCTCATCTATTCACATTCGCTGGAATGTAATAGGGTACCTTGGGAATCATCGACCTTAATGGTGATCTCCCTCGCACTTGTTAACGGTTCACACCATTTACCGGTAATCAAGTGGTTTCTGCCATGTTCAACATCAAGACATCTATTCACATGGTTAGAATCGTACCACATCGGGATTGGTAAGAATACCCCGGGTTGAGTAACCACTTTGATATATGCTTTGCCCAGGCTGTGAAGGAATCTCCATTGGACAAAGAACACATACACTATTACATAGATCCACTTTGTATTGGTCGTGGCTATGTCTTGTCATCTCATAGATCCACTGTGTATTCTTCGTGGCTATGATCAGTTCAAGTCATCAGAGTATAGATCCACATTGTATCTTCGGTGGCTATACCTTCTTATCAATACTATTATGGATCTGCAATGTATTTTAGGGCGGCCATATCTCACAAGTCTTGATCACCCAAGCATAGGTATGCCTGCCTTGGGTTTTGAAATATGTCATGATATTTGATGGATGTTTGTGTGTACCTTCCGTCAGGTTCTTCGAGTCTATACCCTTGCTTGAACATTTACAAAGTATTTCAGCCATCAGTTCGCATCTTCTAACTTCATACTTTGGGGGGAATTCTATTACATGTCAAATTTACACAACTGGATAAGTGTCGCATGTTCCTCTCGATTATCGTAAGTGTCGTATCTTCCTTACAACTTTCGCAAGTGTCGCAAGTTGTTCATAAGTGTCACAAACATTGTTCAAGAATACTTCCTTAATGACGACATTAAGGAGGCACTTAAAACATCTCATACATTGGGTTTGGAGAAGGAGAACTGGTTAACTGAAGTCAAGGGATTCTTGACACCTGAAAAGAGCTCTGAAACAAAGGTTCTGAGGGGGAGCGCTTCCCTATATCAGCCTTAGGAGTGCTGGCGCCCCCCTACAAGGCTTCAGGGAGCATTATAATGCTCTCCTTCCCTTCTTAAGGAGTGCTACTCACTTTTGGAGTGCTGGCGCTTCCCTTCAGCTTCTCAGGGAGCGCTACAACGCTCTGATGCCCCTTTTGCAGGAGCGCTGCCTAATCTGAGGCAGTAGTTGGCCTGTTGAGGAGAATAAGGGGAGGATCTTTCAAGATTAGAAGGCAGTTGCATTCGACTTCTTGGTTTCATCATGAGATCCCTAATCTAAGGAGGAGGTTCCCCAACTTGTTCTAAAGATAACTCAAGAGGTTAAGCCCCTCTATGCACTGCAAAAGTTCAGACACTACTTATTGGGAAAACACTTTAATATGTTCACAGATCACTCAGCCCTAAAATACCTATTCAACAAGATAGTGTTGGGGAGGAGGATTTGCCTATGGTTACTCGTATTTCAAGAATTTGAATTTGAAGTAATAGTCAAACCAAGAAAATTGAATGCAGGACCTGACCACCTATCAAGGGTCACAAATGGAGAAGAACCTACGAATTTAGAAGACAAATTTTCAGATGCACAGTTATTCTCAGTCTAGATCGCTGATGAATACTTCACATATATCATTTATTACTTAAGAACAGGTACTATGCCGCAAGAATATAGCACCGCGCAGAAGAAAAACCTGATAATCTACACTGTCGACTATCAACTAATTGTAGGACACCTATACAAAATGGGTGCAGATAGAATCTTGCGAAGGTACATATTAGAGCATGAAAGACCAAGAATTTTAGCAGAAGCCCACGAGGGAATAGCATGAGGGAATTATGCAGGTAAAGATACCGCATAGAAGGTATTGTGCACAGGACTATGGTGGCCAACATTTCATAGAGAATCAAAGGAGTACTATCAAAGATGTGATGTCTGTCAAAGGGTAGGAAAACCCAACAGAAGGGATGAGATGCCATTATGACCATAAGTAACATTACAGGCATTCGATAAGTGGGCAATAGACTTTGTAGGACCAATCAACCCACCATCAAAAATAATAGGAGCTAGGTACATTATCACCGCGACGAAGTACCTAACAAGATGGGTGGAGGTCGCACCAGTGAAGGATTGTAGCACAAAAAAAACAATGCATTTTCTATTTGAACACATGATCACTAGATTTGGGTGCCCAAGAGTTTTGATGAGAGACCAAGGCATGCAATTCATAAGCAGAACCATCAGCGCTATGACTGAAGAGTTTGAAGTCCATCATCAGAAGAGCACACCATATCACCCACAGGAAACGGTAGAAGCATTTAACAAAATCCTGGAGAACGCGCTGACAAAGATTTGAAATGTCAACAGGGATGAATGGGGCCTCAAAGTACCAGCAGTATTATGGGCCTACAGGACTACATGCAAAAAATTGACAGGGCACACACCATTTAAACTAGTTTATGGCCAAGAAGCAGTGGTGCTATTAGGATTTTTAGTACCAAGTTTGTGCATAGCAGCAATCACACAAATTACAAAATGAGGCACAGTACAAGAGAGACTGAATCAGTTAATGACCATGGAGAAAGACCGGATCTTAGAAGGATTCCACCAACAATTTTAGAAAGAAAGAGATAAAGCTTGGCATGATAGACACATCAAGAAGAAAACGTTCAAGGAAGGAGATCTAGTACTGATGTATGACAACAAATCGTTTTAGCACCCAGGAAAGTTCAGAATGCATTGGTTAGGACCATACGAGGTAAAATTTATCACATATGGAGGATTTGTATAGTTAATATATTTATCAGGCATAGAACTCAGAGGGATGATCAATGGGATCCGACTGAAGTTGCACAAAGACAGTCGACCATCCACTGCGCAATACAAAAAAAAAAAAAAAAAACAGCATACTGAAAAAGAACAAAAAGGAAAGAACCAAAAAGGGCATAGTGCAACAAAGAAAGAAAGAACAGGCACACTTAGGAACACAAATTCGGTGAGGAGAAGGAAAATGGTCACATACAAAGGGAAACAAGAGGGAAAATAAAAGTTGGCAAAAGCAGGACCACGTGATAGAACTACACAAAATTAAAGGACGAAAAGTATCGATGGGACGCCACATTAATCGCGCCAATGGGAGATGGAAAGGCATATTAATGGAAAGTATGAAACTGTCAGAGGTGCATTGAACCAATAATTAAGGTGCGTTAAACCCATAATGAAGGAAGCGTCATCGACAAGCTTCATGGAAAACCCATACAACACACGGATGCGGGAGAAAATAGTCTATTCATGAAAAGAGAATAGACAGAGAGCGACAGAGGCTAAAGAGCACAGAGTGAGTTCACAGAGATCACAGAGACTGTTCAAACCCAACAAATATTTGAAATTTGTTGCCATGGCACTGCCTAAGAAAGTAGAAGTGAGCTAGACCACCAGGAAAACCAAAGTTCAGACCAGGTCATAAGGACCGGCGGAAGAAGGTGAATAACAGTCGTCGAAGATCATTAATGTCAATGAAATTCCATCTCCATAAATAACACCAGTGAACCCTACACCTATACTGGAATAAATCCAAATCCATCACCGAAGGACATGACTAAGGATATACCAGTAGAGGAACAGGAGCATATGAACCAGGACGCAGAAACCATGAAGGAGGTGCAGCCAGAGAGCACTGAAGCAACTCTAAAATTCAATGGAACGACACCAAATATGAAAACAAATGCTGATCCAGATGAGTCTCAAATGACCATATCAGACCACCCAACAGAAGGGATGGTCAAATATGTCTCAGGTTGGTTAGAATGGTATACTGAGGAACAACCCGAAGTCGCTGGAACTTCAATCCAGCCACCACCACTGAAGAAAGACAATATACAGATACCCAAGTCACCTCACAAGAAACCAACAACATAAATCATTTTACTATGCATACCATATGGGATACAGGTAGGACCAGACCTGCTGGGTTATATAGGAAAGCTTAAATACTCAGACCACGATGTAGCAGACGAAGACAAGTTTCTGGAACTTGCAAAGAGGGTATACATGGAGATGGTGGGCACAAATCAGTTTGGAGAACTGATTGACCAACCAATCCAATGGGAAACAAGGTTGGAGAAGACAAGAATTTTAGGTCTGGTGGACCTACTACAATTTGGCAGAGGTTAGCACGCAACCACATGCATCAAACAGTTGTTAGCAGTCACACATGGAGGGGACATCTGGTTGGACAATCTCGTCTCGATAGACATAGAGCTTATTTCTAGTATAACAGGATTGCCATCTCAGGGAATGGACCTCATGCAGTTTCTGGATAACAAATCCAGGGATAAGGCGCTAGCAGAAGAGATGAAGAAAAAATACGACACCGAAAGGGGGACAAGAGGGATCATTATCAAGAGGATCAACGATGTTGCAACACAATTGGGTGCAAAAATCTTATCTTTCAAGTTTCTATGAAAATGTCGCAAGGAGGAAATCCTAGCTGGAGTTGTTGCAGTTGCAGCTCAGTGCACAGAAGGAACCACAGTGAGTTGGGCACTGTATCTCTTGAACTTGTTACCGGATGACTACAAGGATGTGCATGATCTAGGAACAAAGTTTCACTATTCATGGTTGATCACATTAATATCCTTCATGGTATGGAAAGAGCCAATGTATGTAGTTTTTTGTACCAGACCCAAACCGAATCAGGGAGCGAGATATTTGTGGCTCAGATCCAGGCCAGATTCTAGGAGAAAAAGGGCAAAGGGAAAATGGGTCCATCTTTGAAGGATACCTATGTGACCTACAAGAATCCATCTCCAAGATGTGGAGAATCACACCAGAGGATGTTGCACAATATGGGGACATTGTCAACTTCAAGGCTAAACGACATACAATGTGGATATAGGCATGGAAAGACCCCGATAAACAATGGCTACAGATGCACTACTGTATCACAGAGGGTGACATTGGCATGGTCATCAGTGAATAGGTCGATGAATGGAGGATTCCAGCCATCAGCCAAGAATTGTTGGAAAGGACAACAGAAGAAGAGGCAGGGCAGGGAGAAACACAGCCTCAGGAAATCCAAGTGCCCAAGAAATGAAGGATGGGTTAGAAAACAACCACGTAGACAAAGGAAGGCACAACGGAGACAGGGACCCAGAAGGGGAAAAGGGAGAATACACAGTCGGCCAAAGAATAGCAGAAACAGGCTAAGGGAGCACAAAAGACCACCCCAAGTCCCAAATTAAAGGAACCAAGGGGAACCAAGAGGCCATCCACGCATCCAGGAGGCACGCATAAGAAAATAAATTCATAAAGAACACCACCAGAGTATACGATCATGGATGACGATGGAGAAATGATATCCCGAATGGTCCAAGATTGTCTATCTGAGGACTTCGACCATGCTACACACCACAGGGATAGGATTCAAGAGGAATTAGAAGACATGTGACAACTCCTCAAGAAAATCAGCAAAGGTCAGACATCAAGCAACATGGGAACAAAATTATCAACACCATAGATAGAAGAAAGAGTGCAAGAAGAAGAATGAGATTTAGTCCAGGCAATACTGCAGCCGAACATAACATTCCACATCACCCCTAGTATGTTGCGCATGGATGAAATTGTGGGGCAGACACCCTTGAAGGACTTAAGCCAAATCCAACTAGTATTGATGAGGATACCATCCAAGGAACTACACAGGTTGCAGGTTAGCATCAACCACAAGGTGCAATCTCATGCACGCAAAGACTTAACCGAATTGAAGAAGGAAACAAAGAAATGGGATGCACTAGAAATAGTCTTTGAGAAGGCTAAATTTGAGACCTAGGAGGAAAGGGAGCACATAAAAGGATTGGAGTAGAAAGTGGCAAGAACTTATGAGAAGATTCCACAGCTCGCAAAGAGAGAGGAAATCATAGCAGCAGAAAAGATTGATCGGATTGCGAAGGCAATTGATCAATACCAAAAGGAGATCGAGAATCTCCGAGAATATCTCATACCAACCACTCCACCAATAGTCAAGGAGCAAAGAAAGTAGGAAGCAAAAGCGCAACTATAGGAGATAGAGCAGCAAGTTAGCACAACAACAGACTTGTTTGATAAAGCAGTGCAATTGTGGACCAATTTAGAGGAGGATTAGCAGGTCCAAAAGTGGGACAAGGAAGAAGAAAGGATCAATGTAATGATACAAGATCTCAAGCAGAGGCAGAAGACAATGCCAATCACATAATGCTTCAAAGGAACGTAGGAAATGAATAAATTGTAGGAAAATCTCACCACTGCGCAAACACAGAAACATGAGCGACAAACTCAAATGGAACCATTGCAGGAGTGGGTAGCAGAAGTCCTAACACAAGTAGAGGAAGCCAAGGCACATATGTCACAAAACTAGGCAGATTTCATGGAACTGATCAACGACGAAATTGCAGTCCAGATAGTGGACACACTCAAGGAGAAGACTGCGCAGGTGCAGACACAGGCAACAGAGCTTAAGGAAAAGTTCCAAGCAATCACCAAGGAGATCAAGGAAGCACAAAAATTTTAGGTGGCTCGGGACGAGCCACATGTTAGTGTTGGGGGCCTATTGGAGGCAGGCCAAAGGCCAAAGTAGAAAATCAAGGTGATTTTGGGAAAGAAAGCATGCATGAGGAAAGCAACAACTAGAAGGAAGAACAACACGTGCGCATGCAAAAGAAGACCTAACGATGGTAGGGTTAGGGTTTTGGTAATGCATTGTAATGGATGAAGAGCCAGAAACATATAAATATAGATACTTAGGTATCATACAGGGTTGTTGTTGTTGTTGTTTGGGGTTTTTTTTTATTACTGTTCAGAGGTTATAGAGAGAAGTCGACATTGTAAGGAGTGCTATTGTAGCGAACATATATGGGATATTTTGTTGTATGATCTATTTTGTATAAGTAGTTGAGCTATAGGAGATGAGGGAGGGTAGATATTGAGGGTTAGATCACAGGCTGAGGGGCCTGGTGCGATCTATTCCACCTCATATAGATCTTACCCGACTGAGAAGAGTTGTAAGCACGCAACGTTGTAGATGCAGGAATACCATAATAAAAGAGACAAGAGCCAGATATTTGTGGAAGTAGCCTAGGAGGGGGTGAACCACGGTAATATCTATGTTGTGTGATGAATGCATGCATATATCTATTGTCTTCAGTAGTTATTATCATGCTTAATGAATGATTTATTATCTTGCATGTTTAAGTGTTGTTGAGATATTGAGGGAATAAGCTATTGGATTTATTGTATAGTCGTGAATAACAGTATGTTGCATTTACAAGTTATAATAATGGTTCAATATATATCTCTCTTATCTCACACTCAATCCTAGGCTGTAAACACCTGAGTCTTAAAGCCACCCATTAAAGCTATCTAGGATGAGACTACATAGCGCATTCTGTGTGTTGTGTTGCCTTCTGGTTTACCAGGAGGGCCGATAGTTTTAGAGGCTTTGTTGGAAACCCAAGAGACATGAACCCTGGGTCAATACAAACTTAGACAATATAGAAGTAGAAGTAACCAATATTCACCAATTTTGTTATCGGATAAATTGGTAAGTGCAGACACAAACTGATCTAAATATATGACGAAGAATTGATAAACTTGATTAAATTAATTTGCAAGTGAAATGTTATGTGTTTAATGCAACATGATCAATTTGCAACACATATTAAATGATTACTTATGTAGAAATAAGCATAGACAACATCATAAATCATTGAACATAAGACATAAACACAACAACTTGACAAAGGAGTTCACCCCACTCCGGGCTACATCTCCTGGTCCAGCCTCCAAATGGATCTTTTATATTAAATTGCTCAAAGTGCTTAAAAATAAGTCTTACAGTGCTCAAATCAACAAAATGACTTCTCCAATGGCTCTGCAGCGTGCCAAAACCCCTGTCTAGGCTCTAACGGCTCCTGAAACGGTCGAAGAATGAAGAAGATAGCCTCCTTTGAAGTTCTCCCCTTCAACTATGATGTCTCTGGTTCTACACTTTGCACTCTTGCACACATGTACCTGGAACACGCTCCAAACGCGCGTTATAACCTAGCACCGGGTGAAACCGCGCCAACGGTGCAAACCGTAGGACAGTTAGGGCGCCTCCAGCCCCCAACCGCCTCGGCACTTGGTCACATGCCCATACAACCATAGGCTGGGCGCAAAAGTGGTTGGCCCATTCCAAAACCGTGCCAACCGCGCATAACTAA
>ML839082.1:54151-76184 GCA_009831015.1 Picea engelmannii
CCGGGCTACATCTCCTGGTCCAGCCTCCAAATGGATCTTTTATATTAAATTTCTCAAAGTGCTTAAAAATAAGTCTTACAGTGCTCAAATCAACAAAATGACTGCTCCAATGGCTTCGCAGCGTGCCAAAACCCCTGTCTAGGCTCTGATGGCTCCTGAAACGGTCGAAGAATGAAGAAGATAGCCTCCTTTGAAGTTCTCCCCTTCAACTATGTTGTCTCTGGTTCTACACTTTGCACTCTTGCACACATGTACCTGGAACACGCTCCAAACGCGCATTATAACCTAGCACCGGGCGCAACCGCGCCAATGGTGCAAAGCGTAGGACAGTTAGGGCGCCTCCAGCCCCCAACCGCCTCGGCACTTGGTCACATGCCCATACAACCATAGGCTGGGCGCAAAAGTGGTTGGCCCGTTCCAAAACCGTGCCAACCGTGCATAACTAACCCACGCGCATTAACAATATGTTACATATTAAACCCCGCGCAATATTTTACGGGTCGCGGGTTCAAACCCACGCACCAACATATAACATATGCAAATACGTTGCAATGTATTGTATTAATACAATACAATATAACATATGGTTTTAAATAATATGCACGTGTCGTAAGTGTTATGCGTTGGTCATATATATGGTCGCATATAGCCACGGGTCGGGGCTATGCCCCGGCCCGACCCCCCATTCCAATATAAACCATTACAAATTTAAATATAATACTTCCTTCCTTTGTAACAAGGAACAAGGGACGGACAGTTGGCTAGCACATGAGTATTAAGACTTTGACCATGGGGAGAGGTCCCGGGGTCGAACCCCGCGGACTCTCCAAAACTTTTACACATAACCCAAATAGCCAAATAAATAGTGACACGTGGAGCCCAGTGATTGGGCCACGTGTCCAACTTTAATTCGCTGCAAATGACACGTGTCGTCATTCCATTGGGCAGCCAACATCCAACCAGCAATCACCACGTCACCCCTCTTCCAAGTCAGCAAAAGGTACGGCCCTCCACGTGGCCGTACGGACTGTACGGACAGGTACAGTCAACACCCAACTTTGACCTTTTTGACTCGGTGGTAAAATCGCGATATCTCCTCCATACGGACTCCATTCGCGAAAATAAATATACTGCCGGAATCAGGAAAACGAGACGGACGCAATGGCATTGTTTTCGTCTCAATCCAAGCACTTTGAAAATTGAGCAAATTTTGATCCCCTGATCACAAACTAACCTCCCTAAATTCCACAAGAAGTTAGAACAAAACAAGATAGAATACAAACTTCACCTTAGACATCATTGTCATATAAACTAGTTTAGAGAGGTACAAGTGACATACCTTTTAAATTACGCTTGATCCTCACTAGCGTCATCCTTGTCACTCCATATTTGGATTTGTGGGATGGTGAACCTATTTAAGAAGAACAAACCAACAAAGAGAGAGAGAACAAAGATATATATATTCTGATGAATTCTATGTATAAGATCAAGGAATTATACAATAAAAGTCAAGACACCTTTATAAGGAATAAATGTATTGTTGTATTATATTAAATGGAAAGTGGAGAATACAACCCATGCCTTGATGTTGCAAGGTCCCTTTCAATATTTTTTTTCTCCAACACACACACCTTTTCTCAAATGCCTTTGATGAAGAAGATCCACAATCTAACTTAGAGAGCTAAAACAAAGCTATCTCAAATATAATATGTAGTAGAACTCTTCATGCATATGCAAGCCCTTGCAAACATTAGCCTTTTCCATAAGAGATCCCTCTTTATATAGGGTGAAAGAGGGATGGATGAGGATATTAGGATGATCCCACTAAATCAGATAAGTGATTAAGATCCAAACCGATCGGAGGCCACCTCATCTTCTAGAATATTCCCTTCTAGAACATTCGTCCATTTTGACTCTTCCCTTTCTTAAGCATCATCGCATTGTATGCACAGGAATCCTACGATGACATCGCATTCCATATTTGGTGCAGAGTGTGATGATCAAGCATCATCTCACCCCATGCATAGAGCAGGGTGCGATGATCTCTCTTGTCAGATATTTTAAGGAAGAAAAGGAAAACCACTTTTCTCATGGCAAAAGTCTCTTTTAGTGTTTTCAGGGAACATGGAAGTGAGTTATGAATGTGTCATCAGTTGATCACTGGGGTGACCAAAATAATGTGTAACAATAAGCCATTCACTTGTTTGGATGAGGAAGGAAACTTGAGATTAGTTCAAGGAATTCCAAGAGAAATGACTATTAGAGAGGTTTCAACCTTGCAATTGAAGAAATGTCACAAGAAAGAATGTCAAGTATTCACAATGTACATGGAAGAGGAACCTAACGATAAAGTTCCAAGTGTGGAAGACTGTGTAGTACTAAAGGAATTTGAGGATGTATTTAAAGATATACCATGATTTCCACCGAAAGTATATATTGACATCTCTATAAATATGATGCTGGGAGAAACACCTATATCCAATACTCTTTATAGGATGAGTATGCCAGAGTTGAAGGAGTTACAGATGCAACTTGAAAATATTTTGAAGAAGGGGTATATATGCCCAAGTGTGTCACCTTGGGGTGCACCATTTTTGTTCGTGAAGAATAAGGATGGCATGCTGAGAATTTGTATCGACTTCGGGAAGTTGAACAAGATAACATAGAAGAACAAGTATCCTTTGCCAAGGATAAATGACCTATTTAATCAACTGAAAGGTAACTGAAAGGTGAACAAATATTTTCCAAGATAGATCTCAAATTTGGATATCACGAGGTGAGAATTAAAGAGGAATACATCAATAAGCCTTCCTTCGGAACAAGGTATGGTCATTACGAGTTTACATTGGTGCCATTTGGGTTTTCGAATGCGCCAGTTGTCTTCATTTGTTTAATGAATGGATTTTTCAGAAGTTATTTAAATAATTTTGTCATTGTATTTCTGGATGACATACTTATTTACTCAAAGTTTAAAGAAAAACACGAGCAACACTTGAGGATGGTGTTGGAGGTATTGAGGGAGCATCAACTTTATGCAAAGTTGAGAAAGTGTTCATTTTATCAATGAAATATTCATTACATAGGTCATATCATTTCAAAGGAAGGAATAATTGTGGACCCAACGAAGATAAAATCCATTGAGGAATGGCCAACACTAAGAAATGTCACAAAATTAAGGTCTTTTATGGGACTAGCAGGGTACTACATAATGTTTATTGAATGATTCTCAAAGATTGTGCATCCAATCACATACTTACAGAAGAAAGGTGTGTGATTTGAGTGGATTCTGGATTGTGCAAGGATTTTTTAGCTATTGAAGAGTTTGTTCACAAGTGCACCAATTTTGACAATTGTTGATCCCGATGCATACTTCGTTGTGTGCATGAAAGAATGCAAGGAAAGACTTGGTGGAGTCCTGAGTAAGAATAGACATGTGGTATGCTACGAATTGAATTTGAAAGAGCGTGAAAGGATCTATGCTACTCATGATTTAGAATTGGTAGCTATAATACCTGCCTTGAAGATATAGCACCAATGTCTCATGGGTAAAATATTTGAGCTAAGAATATACCATTATGGTATGAAGTATTTGTTTGGAAAACCAAGTTTAAATTCCATAAAAAGTAGGTGGTTAGAGGTCCTCAATGAGTATGACTTTGACATAAATAATATCAGAGGAAAAGGAAACAAGGTGGTTGACGCCCTCAGTAGGAGGGTGCATAAGATGCATGTTACAACCATTAGCATGTATAAATTGGATTTGTGCGAAAGAATTTTAGAAGTTTCCAAATCTTATATGTTCTATGTGGACATAAAGGTGAACTTACAATAAGGTATGTCACAACAAAATTTAAAGGTTATGAGTTGAGAGAGGATGGGATCCTCATGTATAGATTAATAATACATGTGCCAAATGATCAGGAGTTGAAAATCATGATATTTTCAGAGATGCATAAGGTTCCTTATGCGGGACATCCAGGTTACCAGAAGACAATTATCGCAGTTAAGAACTAATACTGTTGACCATGTATGAAAAAGGAAGTTGTTGATTTTATTCAGGGATGATTTTAAGGTTGGAAATTTATTTTAAAATGTAGAAACCTTGGCGAATATTACTAATCCTTCATATGCCAAATATAATTTTTTGGCGATATTTTTGTAAAAATAATCAAATTTCTAAGGATTTTATATAGTTTTTATAAAATTTTGGCAATTTTTAAGGTAAAATAATTTTATCCTATATAATTTGGGCGAATCAATTTTAAAATAGCGAATCTCATTTTTAGAAAAACCATGGAAAATTAGCCCATGAGCGAAATTTAGCCCCTAAAATCATCCATGATTTTATTGCTAGATGTATTGAATGTCACAAGGTCAAGGATGAGCACAGACATCCAACTATTTTTCTACATATTTTTCCAATTCATGAGTGGAAGTGGGAATTTATAATGATGGATTTTATAACTAAATTTCCTAGGAATGATAAGAAACATAATTCTATTATGGTGGTGGTGAACAAGCTTACTAAATATGCTCATTTTGTACCAATGGACTCAACTTACAAGGAAACCGACATTGATGATATATACATGCGATAAATTGTGAATTTGCATGGTATACCTAAGTCAATTGTGTTTGATAGAGATTCTAATTTCAATTCAAACTTTTGGAAAGGGCTATTCAAAGGATTTCGAACAAGTATGAACTTTAGCACAACATATCACCCTGAGACAGATGGAAAAATAGAGAGGGTAAATCGGGTGATTGAATATATGCTTAGGATCTATGTGATGGATAAGCCATCAAAATGGGAAGACTACCTTCACTTGGTAGAGTTTGATTACAACAATGGGTATCAAGAATATTTAAATATGAGCCAATTTGATGCACTTTATGGTAGAAAGTGCAGCACTCCAGTGATTTGGGACAACCCAATAGACCACACAGTAGTTGGGCTAGAGCTTCTCCAGGAATTGGAAGAGAAGATGGAAAAGATTAGGAAGAATTTAAAAGCTGCCCAAGACAGGAATAAAATCTATGTAGATAAAGGAAGAACCCATATAGAGTTTAAAGTGGGGGATCACGTATTATTGAAATTAAAATCTAGGTGCAGTTCCCTGAAGTTGGGAAAGTGTTCTAGGCTAGTAATGCACTATTGTGGACCATTTGAAATCCTTGAAAGGATTGGTCCTGTCACATGTATGCCTGCATTTCCTACATACATGTGTATTCATAATATTTTCCATGTGTCATTTCTTAAGAAGAATGTACCTGATGCTAATCATGTCATTGATTGGAATGTGATTCAGGTGGAGCTAGAAGGTAACTTTCGAGTGCGACCATTTTTTGTATTAGACTGGAAAGTCAAGAAACTCCGGAATCAAGCCACAGAGCTAGTAAAGGTCCAATGGAAGTGGTACGGTCTTGAGGATGCAACTTGGGAGAGTGAGTATGTTATGTGATAAGAGTATCCTCATCTTTTTTAATTTTTTTGAAATTTTGTATGTACATGTGTATATGATGCACTACAGATAATGTAAAAATAAGGGGGAGTGGAATGTAATGTCTTTGATCCAAACCCTTTGTAATTATACATATAGGATGGTGAGCCATTGGTACTAATTATTAATGTAATTTATATATAGGTTGGTGAGTCGTTGACACCTGGTTTTGGTTTTGTGTGCACCTAGGTAAGTACGTGGAGATTTGTTATCAAGATAGGGGCCACAAATTTCATAGTTTTGTGCACACTTGGGTAAGTGCGCACATTGCACCATGTTGCTCACACTTGGGTGAGTGCGAGGTAATTACCTAGAAGTGTGAAGAGTTGATATGTGTGTGTGTGACTGTATATGAATTCAGGTCAGAGAGCTTGTGTGATTATGATGCTCGTGATCCAAGACGCGGATAGGTTAATTCACATATCCATGTAAATATAATATTAGTTATTAATAAAATATTATATCACTACGTGTAGATTGACTAGGACAAAAAGACAGGGGGCTGAACTCCACCAAAAAAGGGAAAAGGGGGGAATATTAGTAATATTTATGAAAAGTGCAATGTAGATAATTATTTTATCCTAAGTTCCCAAGGGTAGGGAATGGGTCACCAAGTGGATTAAAGCTACTTCTAAAGGTGACAAGTGTCAAGTGGAAGGCATGCAATATATATTGTTGGCCTTAGTGTATTGGGGGGCATTATTATTATGATTATGATTATTTAGAGAAGGATTTGGGAAATAATTCATGTTTCAAGCTCTCGTGAGCAAAAGGGGGTCGAACTGTATGAAAAATCTAATTATTACGTTATCTGCACAGAGAATCTTGTAAGGAGTTGTGGGGTTGTGATCAAAGTTTATTGTCAAAGAGGTGGGTTGTGAGGCCTATGAGCAGTCCCTCTGGGTGAGATATTGGATGTTGATAAGTGGGTTGTTAGACCCGATAGAATACTCTCCAGGTGAGAGTTTTGTTGAGAATTGTTCCCTGGTGCATTGGACATTAGTCGCAAGGCTTGAAGACTTCTTTTTCAACTTTTTGTTCGTGACCTTGGAAGGGAAGTGGGGAAACAAAAGGACTATTAAGAAGAGAAGGGTCACACTTCCTTGGGTGTGATAGGTGCATGGGGAATGAGGGACTGTGGGATAGTTGTAGTAGTAGGCATCAAGGATTGAGCAATTTTGTTGAGAGTCTGTAACGTCCCCATCCACCTAGGTTGGGCCACATCACCCAACTTGTAACGTTTCTCATTACCAACATTAATCACATGCTCTGAAACCACAATGTAACTTCATCGAACTTATTGTTGAACAATACTATTACAAAATACATTGCACATATTGTACTCTAACACAAGTCCACACAGTTTAACTAGAAGTAACGGGCTCAACCGAAGCTTGAATCATATCACACAACTTATAACAGTGAAAGAAACTTAAATAACTACACGCACATGCATACTGATAACATAGTACCACCATGTACAAAACCACCCTGGCGTCTTATGCCAATTCTGATTTCCTTATGCGTGCAATCTAATTCCATGTACACACATACACAAATTTTAGCCTCTTGATGAACATAGGATACTTTCCTACACTCCTAGCCATTCAATTCTTCCCTCAGAGAATCATGTCCAATATTATAAGACAACTTAACCGAAAAACTAACAATAATTTCCATACTTATGCACAACTACAATACTGAATGACAACACCACCTTACATGTGCAAGTATTATTAAACAAAATAACAACAATTGCTTATGTGCAATAACATACAAGAATTAAACCATGTCAAACATAGATAAATAAGAACATAGTAAACAAGACACGTACTTAAAGACACTTACCTTTCAGAAAAGTCACCAACTACGTGCTTGACTCAGACATTCCTCCCAACCATAGACTTTGTTTCTCATAATTCTTCATCAATAGGTCACCCCAGAACTGGGGCTCAAACTGTTGATTAATTGGGTTTGTCATCATTGATTTCAACCTTTTGATGCAGGAGCATCATCAACATCAAGCGAGCGTGGGGCAATTGCAACACATTTTGAGCACATGATAATTGTTTAAAACTTTTGAAGAGTGGAAGCACCAAAATTAAATGTGATAGTTAAGGAGAGGCGTACTTATATATTGTAAAGGACCTTGAGCGATCCACTCTCGTCCAAAGTAGATAGAAAGCATTTATGATAATAGGTAGCTTTGAATTCTCTGATTTGATAGTTTTAGGAGTGGAGGGAAAATGGATATAGACACCCTCATTGTGTATTGTAACATTAGCATGGTTATGAGCATAGAAGGAGGAGCAGAGAGTTGTGTAGCAGACTCCATGTACAGAAGTTATGAATTAATACAAAGAAGTTGTGATTCAGACCAATGGTGTTCATATCTTCTCTGTGTATGCATCTTTAAATGTTATTCTCTTAATGTATTACCCTTCCTATCATGCAATTGATTTTATGCTATGTATGAATGATTTCTTGTTAAATGTTTGAAATCTGAGAGGAACGGGAAGTGAAATGGGTTTCAATTGTTTCTCTGTTTGAGCAAGATTCCTGCAAGGAGTGCAGTTAAATTGTCCGCAAGTAGTGTGTTGACAAGGAGTTCAGAGGGTTGTCTCTGAAATCTCAAGAGAGGTAGCTTTTGTTCTCAATTCCTCAGAGTGCAGCTAGGCACAGGAGCCGTGCAAGGAGTGTGTAGGTCGAGGAGAGTCTCAGGGTTGCAAACCTGAGCAAAGTATCGAAAGACTCTTGCTGCAGGTGTGCGCAGAGTCAAAGTATTCAACATTTGAAAGTGTCTGAAGGTTACCGCAAGGAGTGCATGCAAGAGTCTTCTCTAAGACTCAGAGTTCTGAGAAATCTCAGGAAGGATAAATCCTTCAAATCCATTGAAGGGAAGTGTAGGGAAGTTGCGACTAGAAGTATTAAGAAGGCGTCGTAAGTTCGCGCCGTAGGTGGACAATTTTGTGGAGGAACACTCAGATCATTAGCAGGAATCATCAAGGAGAAACAGACGGTCAGAATCCTCTGTAGAGGATTAGTGAAATCCCGTCAGCCATCAGATCTGACAAAGGAGCGAGGAGGTTACGGTCGGGTTTCCAAGGTGCAAGCTCAGGGGATTGAGGACCGTCAGACCTCACTCAAATACCCGTCAGCCATTGGATCGGTCGAGAATTGCACAAGGTTTTAAGTTTCATGAATGGGAGGAGGAAAATCCCGACGAGAGGTGTGGCCATCGGGATTTCGGCATTCGTGAAATTGGGAGTCATGAGGACGAGAGATAGGGAATTTTCATAGTGAAAACCCTGGAATAAATTTGAGCCATCCATCTTGAGGAGACACGTGGCGATAATCGAGCACCCGTCGGTATTTTGGCGACCTGGGTTTCGAGTTGACAGAGAAATCGTGTCATCAGGGCATCGCAAGTCATGAAATCCCGAGACTGAATTAGGACCCTCCATCATTTCGGACACGTGGTGGGGATCAAGAGCCCATCGACATTTCGGAGACTAAAGTACAAGAGTCCGAGACCCTTTGAACCCCAAAGCAGCGAAAGGATCATAGCTGTGGATCTCAGGAAGGACACGTGTCGTATGATCATCTAAATTGGGGATTCGGTCATCGATACTAACATAAGTGAGTGTTTTGGCTTTGTAATTAGCGAAGTCCCAGATTTGATCCGAACCGTCCATTCATTTGGGACGCGTGTCAAAAATATGAAGAGGACAGGGTTCGAAATTTCGCGGATCTTGAAGAAGGGAAACACTTGCATCTCGGAATTGCGAAGTCCGAAATTCCGAAAGGAGGAAAGCTCTGTTATGGGCCCCAGCAGACGTCATCTCGTCATAACAAGGAACTGGGAATTTCCACGGTGAAACCCCTGAAGAAGACGAGGATTGTCCATCCTGGAGGACACGTGGAAACAATCACAACCTTCGGGAAAAGTCCCGAAAGAGAAGCTCATCGGGAAATCGAGATTCGAGAGTTCAAGGGTTTCGAAGAGAAATACATTTCGACATCAAAAATCCCGAAACCTCGGTAAGAGATAGGACTGTGGTCATATAAGGTAAGGTCGCGTGGACCACGAGTCTAACCCAAGGGGCTAACCGAAGTTGTAGTATCACAGGATATCAAAGATCGGGAATTTGAGAAAGCAAAGGCTTGTGACATCAGGGATTGGAAAACCCTGAAACCTAATTGTTACTTTTCTATGGAGAACAGAGAAGTGATTGGTCCTAAAGGCTGTAAGGAGCAGGAAGACCTGTGGGTCGATTTTAAATAGAGATTCCAGTAGAGAATCGAAGGAGCCACTTCGGCTCAAGATAAACTTTGAACGATCCCTAAGACCGGGAGGTCAGTGCAGAGGCCTTTTGTCGAGGCAAGGGGTGTGGCTGCGTCACCTTTGAAGCAAGTCTAGTAGAAAATTTTGATAGCCCCAACAATATGGTTAAGGGATTTATGTTTGTTTGATGTATAATGGTATGAAAGTTATATTTATAAGTAATACTATTCTAGATGGATAGTCCATGTCATGCCATTTTCGGTGATACGTGGAATGCCACATAACTCCTCACGGTTAGAGAGTTATGGTCTTGTGAAGTTGGATAACCCCCATGAGTTATATAGAAGGTCAAAGAGGTCAAGTTATTCTAGAATCCCCTAGAAGAAGTTGACTAGTGAAGTGTGTGAAACTAGGAGTTAATCATTGGTTAAGTTGTTGCAATAAGAAAATATTTAAAAATAAATTAGTTGCAACTAGAAGTAGAGAACTTAATTTTGTGGCAAAGTGGGTTAAAAGTGGACAAGTGGTTAGAAGTGGGTTAGCCCTAAAAGAAGGAAATTGGGTTAAGTTGGTTAGAAGGTAACCCCTTGAGGAAGATACATGGAAGTATAAATAAGAGATCAAGGCTCTCCTATTAGCACCTATTAAGCACATTGAACATCTATTATTGTGTAAATTTTATTGCAGGTACTCATTGATACATATTAATTTACGCAAGTCTAAGGTAGCATGAAGGGTTGATGAGGAAAGTTTCAGAATTGCAAACAATACTAAAAAAAACCTAGTTTTTAAGGTGTAAACAGGTTGCAGTGGAGGAAGTCACGTGCATAAGTTGGCTAGCAGTAGAAAATGGTGCATACATACACTGTCTGATAGTAGAATAGGGAACGTACATGTGAGAAGAAGCCATGAAGATTGAGTTGTTGAAGGTTCCAAGTCTTTAGAGTCTTAATGCAAGCTCCCAGAAAGGTCTACAGTGATCAGGTACAACAGATCTACGTACTGGTTCAAAAGGTATGTCTCATTTCTATGAGTAGTTGGATTTTTTTGTCTACATGAGAAATGGTTATGGCGTTTGAAGATTTTCCCTAGAAAGGATATTGGTTGCATGTCACTTACTGTAGAAGTCATATCTACATAAATACAGTGACGGTAGAATTAATATTTATCATTGGTACATCTTGTTAAGAGTTGAGGCATCTTGTATTTCTTAGAATATGGCTAAGGGTTTTTTTGGTACATGGATGAGATCCTGTATTTGTGAAGTGGATGTGAAGTGCTTGATGTATTGAAAGGTTGTATATCAGTAAAGTTTTGATGTCTAGTTCACGTGAAGCTTATTTTACTTGTTCATGATTATAAACACTCGTATGGCACATGACTAGAGAGATATAGATGCATTTGGTAAAGTGATATGCATGGGAATGTATGCATAGGGAAAAACTATAGTGTGGACACAATGATAGGTTGCAAGTTGATGTCACTGAGGCAACAAAGGGTCATAGTTTTTTTTAGGAAAGAGAAAACTCTAGTTTTCAGAAGGCAAACACAAGCTGCAATATAGACAAGTCGCGTACATATGTGGGCTGCAGTACAGGAAGGTCACATACATATGCAATATGTAACACAAACATGTCACCTACCTGTTGGTTTTTTGTTGGTACAGGAAGGTTATAGGTACAGGTTGATCACAGATCATTGGTACAAATTGTTGGCACAGATTGGTACAGGTTTACAATGACATATCTCACAGTGACAGTGTGGCAGTGGTTTCATCATTTCACTTATATTTTGAGGTGGCAAGATGAGGCAAGGATATGTGGTTATAGCCACCTTCCAGTTGTAGCTGGAGAACATAGGGGGTTTTAGCCTCCTTCTGATTGTAGCTAGAGAATTGGTGAGTTGGAGCTTCCCTTGGGTTGTAGCCCGAGAAGCTAGGGGGTTGGAGCCTCCTTCCAGTTGTAGCTAGAAAGAAAATGAAGTTGGTGCTTCCAATGGATGAAATTCTTAAATACATATAAGAAAAATCATTTTGTGGTTGTATCTCGCATTTTGTGGTTATATAAGAAAAATATTGGTGTATTGTTTATGTGTATGATTTCTCATTTTTCATGGTTTATTTACTCTACACTTGTTGAATGATAATAGTTTATTGATCATAAAGATAAAAAAACACTTATATATTGTGGTTAAAAAGGATTAAAAAGATCTATTACTGATTCACCCCCCCTCTCAGTAATCCAACAATTGGTATCAGAGCAGGTTCCTTTAGAATTCAGTTTAACCACTGAAAGGTAGATCATGGAGAGAAAAGGTATGTATAAGAATAGAATACCACAATTTGATGGACAAAACCATGCATTCTAGAGTATAAATATGAACACATATGTACAAGCATAGGTATTTGAGGTTTGGAAATCAATTGTAGATGGATATAAAGAAACACCAGTTCCACCAACAAATGAAAATGCAAGGAAAATCATTCTAAATAATTCTATAGCCAAAAATGCACTTCTAAATTGTCTTGGTGATTCGGTATATAGAAAGGTTATGCATTGCAGCTCCGTAAAATAGATTTGGGACAAAATTCATAATATTTATTAAGGAGATGCAAAAGTCAAGGAAACAAAGCTTTAAACTTACAGAGGTCAATTTGAACAGCTGAAAATGAAGGAAGATGAGAATATTGCAACTTACTTTTTGCGAGTTGATGAAACAATGAATGCAATCAGAGGATTGGGAGAAGAAGTTGATGAATCTATAATTTTTCAAAAGGTACTAATATCTCTTCCAATGAGATTTGATCCTAAGGTCTCAACACTAGAAGAAATAATGGATTTTGATTCAATAAGAATGGATGAAATACATGGAATTTTCACAACCTATGAAATGAGAACCGAATAGGAGAATCTAGGTACAAAAGAAGCAGCATTCAAAGCATTGAAGAATTCAAATAAAAAGGGAAAGCAAAAGGAAAAAGAATATAGCAACAACAGTGACATCTCAAAGGACGATGAAGAAGTATCCAACTTCGTCATAAGACTAAAAGAGGGAACCAACAGTAGATATAAAGGTAAGATTCCATTGATTTTTTTTAATTGTGATGGTATTGGTCATTTTTCTAACAAATGTCCTCATAAGAAAAAGAAAATAAATGATGAAGATGGCTCAAATAGCAAACAAACATACAAAAAAAAAACCAAAACAAAAGTCTTCAATAAAAGTTTATGCACCAAGGAAGAAAAATCTTCATCAGATGAAGATGAAGTCAGTGAAAGTGAGACAAAAAGAATTCTATTTAGGGCAATAGAAGACTCTGATAAAGAAGGAACTAAAGAGGAATATGAAGAGGCGGAATTAGACTACAGAGAAGAACTGTTGAGTGAGATAGAAGTTATAAAAAGAGAAAAGAATAAAAACAAGAAGCTCCTGGCAGAACTAAATAAGAAAGAAGACACTCAGAATTCAAACTATGAAGAACTATAGAAGATGATCACTGAGTTGAAAGTTCAAATAGAATAATACAAAAGAATCGAAGAAGCACTCAAATAATAGCTGGAAGAAAAAGACGGGATTATTGAAAACATGGAAGCAAAGATTGTCACATTGAGAAAAGACCTTCAATAGAAAAACATGCAGAATAGCTCTAAGGTTTTGGATAACATTATCAACAGTTAGAGGCTACATCATGACAATTCCGAGATAGGATGCAATCAGACATAAAGAGGCTCAAGCTCCAAAACTACAGATCAAGAAACAAAATCAAGAAGTTATGCAGAGACAGTCAGAGGATCTCATGAGAAGGAAGAAAACAAGAGGTTTCATTATAGATATGCTCCACCACCAAAAATATTTAGATTCCAGAATCCACAGCAGCCAGAACGAAAAGGATTTCAAGAAGAAGATGGTTTCATAAGAGTAACTCCCTTCAGAAGATATTTAACTCCCATGTATCAATCTATCTTTTTTTGTTTATGTTATGCATGTAATAATTTTGGACATAATGTTGTAATTGCAGAGAAAATAGAAGAAATAGAAACAACCTTGAAATTGATGCACAACTTGGTTATCCAAGAAGGCCTAGTGAAACACAAAAAAACAGCTACAACAGGGTTGAATATTTGAGCACTGAAGTGGAATTTTACAATTGCAAGAAATTTGGAAACATGGCTACTAAGGGGAGGTCGTTGAGGGACCGTGGAGTAGATAAGGGACTCCCTTGTGTAGAGGAAATCAAGTTGAGAAACCACCTGATAATCTGTGGATACCCGAAGCTTAGTGGGAGGTGGAAACTTTTGAGGTGGAAATATTTTAGAATGAAAGTTCTTCCCAGAGAATCACAATAGAATAACAACAAGTAAAAACAGGAACCTCAACAAAGAACATGGATAAGAAAGCAGAATTAGTATAACAATGAAGAATGAACACTCACCCTACAAGCTAAGAAAAAGAAACATGGTTGGTATGTTGATAGTAGCTACTCAAAACACATGAAAGGTGATGAGGACAAGTTTCTAACCTTTAAAAAGGTATGAGATGGATCAATCTCCTTTGGAAAAGATGACTTAGATAGAATCATTGGAAAGAGGACAATGAGAATTGGAAATAAGAATAACAAGGAAGAAAATGTTCTACTAGTGGAAGAGATGAAACATAATATTCTAAGTGTAAGTCAAATGTGTGACCAAGGTCAAAAACTTATGTTCGATTCACATAAATGCGATATAAGAAAATAAGGTTCAGGTAAATTGGTCGCCGCAACTATAAGGACTTCAAGCAACATATATGTACTAAGTGAAATTGGAAATGAAAAGTGTTGTTTGGGAAATGAAGATGAATTTTGGCTATGGCATAGAAGAATGGGTCACATAAACTTCGATAACCTTGTCAAAGTCAGCAAAAAGGAAGCAGTCAGAGAAATTCCCCAGATCACAAAGCCAACCAACACATTATGCAAACATTGTCAACAAGGAAATCAAGCAAAGACCGGGTTCAAATCAAAGGAATACTCAACGACAAGACCACTAGAAATTGTGCATACTGATCTAGTTGGACCAACTAGAACAAAGGGTTTAAAAGGTGATAAATACTTTATGTTATTGGTTGATGATTATACATGAATGACCGCAGTTTGTTTTCTCTAGAACAAATTAGAAGCATTTGAAAACTTCAAGGTATACAAGGAAATGGTTGAAAATGAAATGGATTCAAAAATCAAATGCTTGAGATCAAACAATGGAGGAGAGTTTACTTCAAAGGAATTTATGTACTTCTGCAGCAAGCATGGAATAAAAGGCAATTCTCCATTGCTAGGACACCTCAATAGAATGGGGTCATCGAAATAAAGAACAAGACAATACAGGAAATGGATCGAACAATGTTAATGGATTCTAAATTGATAGATGTGTTTTGGATATATGCAATGCATACAAAAATTCACATTCAAAATAGAGTAATTCACAAAAAAAAACAATGAAAAAACTCCCTACGAGCTATGGAAAGGAAGACCAGCAAATGTGAAGCACTTCAGAGTTTTTGGAAGAAAATGCTACATCAAAAGAGAAGATGGTAGAATGGGAAATTTTGATTCTCGTGTGGACAAAAGCGTACTTGTTGGTTACTCAATTACAAGGAAAGCATACACATTATACAATCTAAGGCTCAACAAAGTTGTGGAAAGCATCAATGTAACGGTTGATAAGACGGGTGGACAAAAATTAAAGGAAGAATAAAATGAGTCGGTGGAACAGTTTTACAAAGAAGAAGCGAAGGATGAAGAAGAAGAATAAGGGGAAGATGAAGAATATCATATATAAGTAGAAGAGAAAGTACAACAAGTACCTCCAAAGACACCTAGAAAGTGAATACAGAAGAATCATCCCTTGGATCATATCATCGGGAACAAAGATGCATGAATTGATACTAGAAGAAGAATGCATTCACTAGAACAACTACACTTAGCACTCTTATCTTCAATTTAACCAAACAATTTTGAAGAAGCTAGCAAGGATGAATTTTGGATAAAGGCCATGAATGAAGAGTTGGATCAGATAGAGAAGAATGACACTTGGGAATTGGTTCCAAGACCTAGGTACAAGAATGTGATCGACACAAAGTGGGTCTTTAGAAATAAATTGAATGAAGATGGACATGTTACCAGGAACAAAGCTAGATTGGTATGTAAAGGATATACACAGGTTGAGGGTATCAACTTCGAAGAGACTTTTTCCCCAGTTGATAGAATGGAAGAAATCATATCGATCTTGGCTTATGCAGGCTCCAAGAATATTAAAGTGTATCATATGGACATGAAATCAATCTTTCTGAATGGGGAACTTGAAGAATAATTCTACATGGAGCAACTAGAAGGATTTCAATTGTCAGAGAATGAAAATTATGTGTGCAGGTTGAAAAAGGAATTATATGGTCTAAAACAAGCTCCCATAGCATGGTATTCCATATTGGACAAATATCTACAATAGCAAGGGTTCAAAAAAGGAAATGTAGACAACAACCTCTACATAAAGGTAATTCAAGATAGTATTTTATTAATTGAATTTTATGTTGATGGTATTATTTTTCGAAGTGATAATGACAGATTGAGCAGAAATTTGCAAAGGATATGCAGAATGAATTTGAAATTTCATTACTTGGGGAACTATCCTTCTTTATGGGTCTTCAGATATGTCAAATCATCCAAGACATTTATTATTTTTCAAGCCAAGTATATCAAAGAAATGCTAAAGAGGTTCGAAATGGAAGGTTGCAAACCAGTCAGTACTCCTATGAAAACCAATTGCAAGTTAAGTAAACATGATGATTCAAAATATATAGATCAGGGGAAATATTGGTCAATGATTGGAAAATTACTTTATGTGACAACATCCAGATCAGATGTAATGCATCCATCTGGACAGGTGGCACAATTTCACATAGCACCAAAGGAATCAAATGTTCTAGCAGTAAAGAGGATTGACAACTTACTTTATGATTTCAAGAAACACCAAAGGAATCGCATGTTTTATCAGTAAAGATGAAATTCGGATATCTCAAGGGTACATAAGAGTTTGGATTATGGTATCCAAAAGGAAAGGATTCATCACTTATTATCTACACAGATGCATATTGGGCAGGTTGCATTGATGACCGACGAATCACCAGTGGAGAAAAATTCTACTTGGGTGAGTGTTTGGTATCTTGGCTTAGAAAGAAACAATCATCAGTATCATTGTCTACATCCGAAGTAGAATATATTGTAGAAACATCATGTTGTACACATTTTCTATGGATGAACAAACTTTGACAGATATACAGGTTGAGTATGATGAGCCCATTCCAATATATTGTGATAATACAAGAACAATTAGTATCTCAAATAATCTAGTGATGTAATCCAAGACAAATCACATTTCAATAAAGTATCACTTTATACCGGAATAGGTTGCAGAGAGGAACATCAAAGTTGAATATGTGGGAAGAAAGGAAGATCTTTCATATATCTTTACAAAACCGCTTCCAAGGGAATCTTTTGAGTATCTTCTAGAGAGGATTAGAGTAATTTCTACTCCAAAATGAATGCTTTTGAATGCTTATCTTATATGTCTTCTATTTACACGAGGAAGCACCATAAATATGAAAGTTCAATTTGGGGGAGCAGTTTTAGGAAGAGTTCAGTCAGCAGTCAGGAGGCGTAGCCTCAAGGACAATTTAGTTAGGGGGATCAACCCCATTGGGAAGTTGACTTTGCCATTGATTTCAAAGGGGGAGAGATTCATCATATGCATGATAGAGAGTTATATGCTTGCAGAGAGAGAACATAGGCATGTTTCCAAGTGGAGCATTGGTCATAGGGGGAGCATGAGTGATATGACTTCAGTATTGCATCAGTGTTGCCATCAATTCAAAAGGGGGAAATTGTTGATTAATTGGGTTGGTTTTCATTCATGTCAACCATTGAAGATATTCGAATAGCAAATTATGGTAGCCCCAATGGTATGGTAAATGGATTTAATTTTTTTTATGTATAATGGTATGAATTTTAGTGTATTTTCATGTAAGGCTATTCTAGATGGATAGTACATGTCATGAAATTTCCAGTGATATGTGGAACGTCACATAAATCCTCACAGTTGGAGATTTATGGTCTTATGAAGTTGGAGAACCCCCATGACTTATCTAGAAGGTTAAATATGTCAAGTTATTCTAGAAGCCCCTAGAAGAAGTTGACTAGTCAAGTGGGTGAAACTAGGAGTTAATCATTGGTTAAGTTGTTGCAATAAGAAAATATTTTAAAATAAATTAGTTGCAACTAAAAGTAAAGAACTTAATTTTTGTAGCAAAGTGGGTTAGAAGTGGACAAGTGGTTAGAAGAGGGTTAGCCCTAAAATAAGGAAAATGGGTTAAGTTGGTTAGAAGGTAACCCCTTGAGGAAGCTAAATGGAAGTATAAATAAGAGAGCAAGGCTCTCCTATTAGCACCTATTGAGCACATTGAATATCTATTATTGTGTAAATTTTATTGTAGGTACTCATTGATACATATTAAGTTATGCAAGTCTGAGGTAGCAGGAAGGGTTGATGGTGAAAGTTTCAGAATTGCAGAAAATACAGAAAAAAAACGTAGTTTTTGAGGTGTACGTGACCTGCAATGGAGGAAGTCGCGTACACATGTGTGATGGAAGTAGAATAGGGAACATATATATGTCGAATGGAAATATAACAAGGCACGTACATTTGGGAAGAAGCCATGAATCTTGATTTGTTTAAGGTGCCAAGTCTCTAGAGTCTGAATGCAAGCTCCGAGGAAGGTCAACAATGATCAGGTACAACATATCTACCTATTGGTTCAAAAGGTATGTCTCATTTCTATGAGTAGTTGGATTTTGTTGTCTACATGAGAAATGGTTATGGGGTTTGAGGATTTTCCCTAGAAAGGCTATTGGTTGCATGGCACTTACCGTATAAGTCAGATCTACATAAATACAGTGTTGGTAGAATTAATATTTATCATTGTTACATCTTGTTAAGAGTCGAGGAACATCTTGTATTTCTTGGCATATGGTTAAGAGTTTTTGTGGTACATGGTTGATATATTGTATTTATGAAGTGGTTGTGAAGTGGTTGATGTATTGAGAGGTTGTATATCAGTAAGGGTTTGATGTCTAGTTCATGTGAGGATTATTTTACTTGTTCATGATTATACACACTCATATGGAACATGAATAGAGATATATAGATGCATTTGGTTAAGTGATATGTATGAGAATGTATGCATAGAACACAAATACAATCTGGACATAGTGACAGGTTGCAGGTTGATGTGATAGAGGAAACATAGAGTCATAGTTTTTTTCCAGGAAAGAGAAAACCCTAGTTTTCAGAAGGCGTACACATGTTGCAATATAGGTAGGTTGCAGTATAGACAGGTCACATACATATGTGAGCTGCAGCATAGACAGGCCGTGTACCTGTTGGGTTCTTTTTGGTATAGGAAGGTTATAGGTACAGGTTGATCACAGGTCGTTGGTACAGGTTGTTGGCACAGATTGGTACAGGTTTACATTGACATATCTTAGAGTGACAATGTGACAGTGTGGAAGTGGTTTCATCATTTCACTTGTATTTCAAGGTGGTGGGATGCTGTAAGGATAGGTGGTTGGAGCCACCTTCAATTTGTAGATAGAGAACATAGGGGGTTGTAGCCTCCTTTTGGTTGTATCTAGAGAATTGGGGAGTTGGAGCTTCCCTCAGGTTGTAGCCTGAGAAACTAGAGGGTTGGAGACTCCTTCTAGTTGCATATGGAAAACAAAGGAAGTTGGTGCTTCCAATGAATGTAATTATTAAAGACATATAAGAAAAATAATTCATTGGTTTTCTACCGCATTGGGTTTCCACGTAAAAAATACTGGTGTACTGTGTATGTGTATGATTTCTCATTGTTCATGGTTTATTTACTCTGCACTTGTTGAATGATAATAATATATTGATCATAAATATAAACAACACTTATATACTGTGGTTAAAAAGGATTAAAAATATTTATTTATGATTCACCCCCCCCTCTCAGTAATCCAACACAAACTCCACTAGGGAAAAAATACTTTTAGGGACAAGCTAAGGTTTGACTCTCAACATGATTTCTCAGTCCTAGGTGTTCGTTGTTGCAACTATCCCACAGTCCCTCATTACCCACGAACCTGTTGTTAGAAAAAAAAGATCGTGGAGCAATAAAATAAAACAAATGCAGAAATAAAACACAGAAGATACACAAATATACGTGGTTCACCCAGTGTGGGATACATCCACCAAATAAATTGTCAAGTCCTTCATTTTTATTATCCAGCAAAATGAAGGGATACAACCTACAACACACCCATTGTAACTTCCTCTTCTATCTCTCACAATATCCTCTCCCATAATACAATATTCTCGATAATACACAACCACAATACAATTCCCTCATAATAAAGGGTTTCCTTCTAGGGAAAAAATCCCTAAAATAACTTCTATCGTTAGATATGCAACCTTCCAATGAATGGTTCAGATTGACTACAAAATTACAATATTTTACAAGGAATTTTTTCCCAAAATTTCACTTCGAGGGCACTGCCCTCAAATCCCCTCCTAGGGGGGGATAAAAAAATAATCAGTGCCCCCCTGGACCCCCCTTGCGACAGTTGTGGGGGTGCAAGCCCCCCCACATTACCCCGTTAGGGAATGGGGTCCAAGCATAGCTGAAACAAACCTCTGAATTAGGAAGATAATCAGGATCCACAACCAACACCTATCACACCCAAGGAAGTGTTCCCCTTATCTACTCAACAGTCCTTCGGTTGTCTCACTTCACTTCCAGGGTTATTAGCAATAGGTCGGACAGGAAGTCTCCGAACCCCAAGACTAATGCCCATCGCATGAGGGAAAAATTCTCAGCAATACTCTCACCTAGAGAGTATACCCTTGGGTCTGACAACCCACTTCTCAATAGCCAATATCTTACCCAGAGAGACTGCTCACAGGATTGAAAACCCACCTCTTCGACAATAAACTCTGATTATAGCCCCACAACTCCTTACAAGCTTCTTTGTGAAGATAAGGTAATAATCATATTTTCCGTACAGTCCAACCCCCTTCTGCTCATGAGAGCCTGAAAAACATGAATTATTCTAGAATCCTTCTCTGAATAACCATAATTCCACCATAATCCCCAAAATACACTAAGACCACCAATATATATTGCATGCCTTCCACTTAACAATTTCCACCTTTAGAAGTAGTTTTAAGCCACTTGGTGACTCGTTCCTTACCCTCGGGAACTTAGGATAAAATAATTATCTATTTTAAAAAAATTGGAAATATTATTAAAATATTTCCGCCTTTTCCCTTTTTCGGTGGAGTTAATCCCCCCGTATATTTTCATCTAAGTCAGTCTATGTGCAATGCTGTAATATTATATTAATAACTGAGATTATATTTACATGGATAGGCACACTGACCTATTTTCTTCTTGTCTCACCAACCTCATAATCAGAGAAGCTCTCCAGCCTCAATACATATACAACCATATATATATATAACTCATCTTTGCGTGCACTACCAGGTCATTACCACACACTTACCCAGGTCCATGCAACACCGAAACTAAGTGTCAATGGATCACCAACCTATATACATATTACATTAACAATTAGTACCAACATCTCACTGGCCTATATGTACAATTACAAAGGTTCTACATCAGGAACATTACAGAGTTAGACCTTAGATTGTCGCTAGAAGTGTTTTTTCCCTGGTGGAGTTTGAGCCCCAGCTCAGGGTTGACCTATTGCTGAAGGATTGTGTGAAATAGATTCTATGGCTAGGAGGAACATCTGAGTCAAGAACATAGTTGGTGAATTTTCTAAAAGCTAAGTGTCTTTAAGTACTTGTCTTGTTCACTATGTGATTATTTATCTATGTTTAACATGGGTTAATTCTTGTATGTTATTTCATATAAGTAACTGTTGTTATTTTTTTTAATAATTCTTTCACATGTAAGGTGGTGTTGTCATTCAGTATTGTAGTTGTTCATAAGTATGATAGTTATTGTCAGTTTTCTAGCTAAGTTATCTTTTGATATTGGACATGAGCCTCCGAGGGAATAATTGAAAGGTTGGGTGCACAAGAAAGTATCATGTGTGCATCAAGAGGATGAAATTCATATGTGCATATAGGGAATTAGATTCCACACACAAGGAAATTAGAATTGGCAT
>ML839083.1:0-18318 GCA_009831015.1 Picea engelmannii
CTTCAAATTTCAATTCATCTTAATCTTATTTTCATGCAAACACCACTGGATAATAAAAACACATATGGTTTCCATTGATCAAAGGATTAGACATAAATTAGTTGCTTTATTCATGCATTAGTGTAGCCTCACTTCAATTACAACTTTATGTGATAACTTAGATTGAATTCATTTTTGTTCTCAATTTAATGATTATGATTCAGTATCCTTTACTTCCACTAGAATAAGTTTTTTTTCATGCAATCTAGATTAGTTGTACCTACATATTGGTTTGATTAACTTTAAGCAATAGTTTAGAGTTGATTTCTACCATTTCTACATTTCTTCATCATTTCACACCTTTTAACCTTTGATCAGTCTCATACCTTTGCTACTGACAATTACATACTTCACATACAATGTATAACACCTCTTAAGTTTGTACGAACCTCGGGTTGACAACGTAAATTAAGTAGCCAAGGGTATAGTATATTATTGTTGCTACTGTTAGGGCCACCACCAGTGTCACTTTAGAAAATATCAAACTAGGTCAAAACTTCCAGAGGAATATAAACAAGAGGGCCAATGTCACTTCAGAAAGTTTCAAACTAAGTACACAAATTTCAGAGGAATAACGTCGAGAGGGCCAATATCACTTCAGGAAAACTCCAAATTGACTCTGAAACTCGAAGAGGACTTACGCCGGATGAGTCAGTATCACTTCAGGAAAAAATCAACTAGGTTGAAAATTCACATAGGAATGATGCCAGATGAGTCAATGTTACTTCATGAAAGAACCCCTAAAATACACAATCCACTACACTTGGTCAAGTTTTGGAGGGGTTATCCCCTCTACTCTTCCTTGCGTGACCTCGTGTTTATCTCCTGTGTGAGAGGATACTGTCGATACTGCCTATACGACAATTTGATTTTCACTCCCTATCACAGATTCCTAACGTTTCTTTTTGTGTCCTTGGAGAGTTACCTCTCCAACCTAATCCAAGGACCTAGCCTGAACTAGTTAGTGGACCCTAAAAACAAAAAGTCTAATGATTTTTAGATTAAGCGTTACTTTTGTTTTGATTTTTTACTCAAGAGAATGAGAATCAAATTCGTAATGTTTGTATGAATCAAGAAGAAAAATATTTAAAAACATTGTTAAAAAAATCTATTTTTCAAAAGAAACGGTGCAATACACTTCTTTTTTACGAACTTTTCAAAATGAAAATGATATATTTTGTTTGTATGCAAGATCTAGGAACTTTGCAAAAATATTCTTTTCTTTTTGTAGAAGCCTACTCAAAACTAAAAATAACTAATTTTTCAAAACAAAAGAAATAATGCATAACAGACCTAAGTGCTAGAAAATGAGTTATTTTTTTGAAAACTTAAAAGGCAAGGGAACAAGAGAAGAAACAACCAACAATAAAGTTAATTTTTGTATTTTTTTGTTACTAAAAGGAAATAAAATGAAACTACCATGCAATCTTGTATTTTATTTTATGAACAAAGGAAAAGAAAGTAGAGAGGAAGAAAGAAGATAGCCTAGGGTTACTAGAACACAACAAAAAACTGAAATTAAAACATAGCCACACAAAGACTAACCTTTCAACCCACCTAAAAACCTTATACACGAGAAGAAGAAACAATCAAAGAGAAATAAAATTTTAATCAAAATATCAAGTTTACAGAGGCTTGATATGACTTTCCAGACAAAAAAAAACATAGAAGGTTCAGGAAAGGCTGAACATCCAGCCAGGAATTTCCTAGACACCAGAAAATGTCCAAAAGAACAATTTTCCAAAGGTGCATGTGACTGTGTAATCCAAAAATTGCATATGTACATGACTGTAACTAAATAAACATGTGTATGTATGAAGTCCATACACAATAAGAGCATGTACAACTCAACACAAACCCAAAAAATAGAAAATTCAAAAAATCCAGGAGGTTTTCAGAGACTGAAAAACACTTATGAGGTAGTAAATGCTTGATAACAAGACAAGAAAACAAGAAAAAACAATAAACCACAAGATCCCTTAAAATGACCCAAACTAGGAGAAAATATCCCTAGTGGAGTCTCCAATTATGTTACATAAATTTAAGTCCTATGACTATGGGTCATGGGCCACAATAGAGAAGTGCCCTAAAAGACTTCTCTTAGACTCTAATTAGGTAGTTAATTAAAAATAACTACTTGCAATAACTAACTTTCGGAAGATAGGAAAGAGAACATACCTGGAACCTAACGTTTGAAGTCAATCCCGCTTGAGGGATTTCTCTCTAGAACTCCTTCACAACAATCTCCTGAAAATTCTACAAATAAGGAAGCATGCAATTGAAAATAGGTAGTTATTTTCTAGCTAACTAAATATAATCAATTGCATTTGTTTGTTAGATTTGAAACAAGATACAAGTAATCTTGTTAAAATCATGAATGAACAAAGAGAAATGGACAAGAATGAGAGTTATTTTATTAATAAAAAAAAGAAGTTGGTTACAACCTGTAACTGATGTGGCACAGTCCTGGAATCATGCTCCAATTTCCTCCACCCAAGGTTTGAGATGACAAGCACTACCTCCAAATATTTTTGTTCCAACGGGTCCAAGGAAGTAATGGATTTTTTCCTAACGAGATAAGGGGAAACACAAATATTGAAAACATGAGTTTTCAGGGGGGGGATGACAATATCATAAGCAAAGGGGAAAAAGGGATTATAGGGATATAAGGAAAATGTCAACATAGGGCTGAATCTCTTTGATATGTTTTTCCTCCATCCCAAATCTCTCTTTTATACTCCCTTTTGATAGTTGGAGTAGTTATGAACATGCTACAAGAGGTCGAGAACCTAGGGAACCCATCAAATCTTCCTGAAATATCATGATTTATTATTTTTTTGAGCCAATTAAACATGTATGCGGGTTTCTAACTGGGAATTCAAATGTGTACGTGAGTTTCTTTAAGGAGAGTCACGTACATCTAGAAAAATGATATTTTTAAAGATATGTTTTGGGAGGAAAAAGGGGATTTTGTTCCTGCAAGAAGGGAAAGGGATTTAATTGAGGCCAATGATTTTTCATGAGCATATTTGGCATCAAATGATACTATAACACCATGTCTCAAAACATGTTGTATAATCCTTCCAAGTGAAGAAAGGTCGAACATCTAGCCTCTTAATGTGGAAGGAGTAAGAATTTAAGAAAGGCCTCGAAAGGTGGATAACCCTTCAAATAATGATGATAACCATTGAAATATGTCTCCAAGGCATGACCATGTCCATACCTCATATCAAGGCACCTCCATGAAGTGTGGAAGTAACCATCCAATTAAAAAAATGGGTCATAAAACCCCTAACAACTGAAGTGGTGTCCAACAGAGTGGGATCGACCCTAAAATCAAGTGTATAATAGCTCAAAAGATGATCAAATGTGAGAGCACTCTAGGATACTCAACATGGCATGTGTAGAGGTGACCCATGCAAGTGAAAATAACCCAAATGTGCCTTGGAGGATGTGACCCGTGCCTTGGGGTAAGTTTATTGCCTCGAGAACTGTGAGACTACCTTAAAAGATCTAAAATTGAGTGAGAATTTATAGAATTATCTCTAATAGTATATGGCCAAATTTTGATGAATACATAAGATATGGATCCATGCTTAGGCACAGTATAAGTTTTCTATACATAGGTAAGACAACCTTTACAAAAAGAGCAACAATTTTACATCACATGCAAAGAAGTGAGAGATACTAGTAGCTCTCCCTAGATCACGTGTCCTAGTAGATCCATCTTGGGATGTTCACATTCCTACCCAATTGATAAATGACCAAAATGGTGATGAGTTATTGATGCTAAGGGGTAATCATTTGGAGCCATAAGAGAAATAGATAACTTGAAATGGGGACTAAAAGGATGGTCCATGATCGACTACAAGGGGTCTGGAGATATGACATAGCCCCCCACCAAATGATACATAGAACATATAAGCATGGCCCAACACAATACATGAGTACAAAGACAACCACTCTTTCGTCTCATCATGATATAATGATGCATATATTTTCCTCCTATGGTGGGTAACATCTAGTGAAACAAAATGTAGAGTACACTGAAGTGAATTTGAGGTGTAACAAACTCCAAATTTTAATCTATAGATAATTTTTCTTAGCTACCCTAGTATGGGTTCATTTGTTTCATCTTCCATTACATTTTTGGATTGAATACACCATGCATATCATCGAGGACACTCTAGGAAGGTACATTGATAGATCTAAACCAAAGGATGGTATGTTTCCATGTGCTCGTATATGTGTGGAAGTAGCTATAGAAAGGTCCTTCCTAAAGAAATATTATTGACTATAGACAAATGGAAGCATATTCAACCTTTGGATTCTGAGAAGCTACCATTCAAACACAAGTCTTTCCACGATTATGATCATTTCATGAAAGATCACAAAAACAAAATTCAGTTTTTTAAACCAACAAATGAAAAGGAAGAACAATGGAAGGCAATAAAACAAATGAATGCAAATATATCAACCCCTACATCAATGACCAAAACAATATTATCAACAGTTTTAGTCCTAACGATACTCTCTGGATCAAGACAGGTAGTCATGCAAGCACATGTAGTTGATCCTACTATCATGTGCCCCCATGAATTGCTTAGAAAGTCTCCAGATTAACCAAAGGGAGGAGGAATTGTTGATTAATTGGGTTGGTTTTCATTGATGTCAACCCTTGAAGAAAGTCCGGTAGCCCAAACAATATGGTTAAGGGACTCAAGTTTGTTTGATGTATAATTGTATGAATATTAGTGTATTTGTAGGTAAGACTATTCTATATGGATAGTACATGTCATGCCATTTTTGGTGATATGTGGAACATCACATAACTCCTCACGATTACAGAGTTATGAACTTGTGAAGTTGGAGAACCCTCATGAGTTATTTAGAAGCCCCTAGAAGGTTAAAGAAATCAAATTATTCTAGAAACTCCTAGAAGAAGTTGACTAGTCAAAATGGGTGAAACTAGGAGTTAATCATGGGTTAAGTTGTTGCAATAAGAAAATATTTAAAATAAATTAGTTGCAACTAGAAGTGGAAAGTTTACTATTTTTGGATAAAATGGTTGTAAGTGGACAAGTGGTTAGAAGTGGGTTAGCCCTAAAAGAAGGAAGTTGGGTTAAGTTGGTTAGGAGGTAACCCCTAGAGGAAGATACTTCGAGAGTATAAATAAGAGATAAAGGGTCTCCTATTATCACTTATTGAGCACATTGAATATATATTATTGTGTAAGGTTTATTGCAGGTACTCATTGATACATCTAAAGTTACGCAAGATTGAGGTAGCAAGAAGGGTTGACGACGAAAGTTTCAAATTTGCATAAATACTAGAAAAAACCCTAGTTTTTGAGGTGTACGTGGGATGCAGTGGAAGATTTCGCATACGTAAACAAGATGGCAATATAAAAGGGTGTGTATAGTTGAAAATCCATGAAATCTTGAGTTGTTGAGAGTGTCAAGTTATCATAGTTTGAAAGAAAGCTCCTAGGAAGGTCTACAATGATCAGGTACACCAGATCTATCTACAGGTTCAAAAGGTATGTCTTATTTCTATGTGTAGTTGGATATTGTTGTCTACATAAGATATGGTTATGGGGGTTTGAGGATTTTCCCTAGAGAGGTTGTTGGTTGTATGGCATATGTGGTATGAGACAAATCTACATAAATACAACACTGGTATGTTGGTATTATTCATTTCTACATCTTGTTGGTTCAAGTGTTGAGACATAGCTAGTATTTCTTGGTACATGGTTGAGGGTTTTTGGTTTTGAAGAGGTTGTGAATTTGTCTGTGAAGTTGTCTATGAATTTTGAGGTTGCATATTAGTAAGGGTTTTATTTCTAGTCCATGTGAGGGTCATTACACTTGTTCATGATTGTATACACATGTATGGCACATGAATAGAGAGATATAGATGCACATGGTTAAGGGGTATGTATGATGATGTATGCATAGGGGAAAAATAAAAATTGGGCACAGTGACAGGTTGCAGGTTGATTTGATAGAGGCAAAAAAGTGTCTGAGTTTTAGAAAAGGTGAAAACCCTAGCCTTTTGAAGGTGTACGTAGGTTGTAGTATAGACAAGTCGTGTACATATGTAGGCTACAATATAGACAAGGTGTGTACATACGCGAGCTGCAACATATAAAAGTCACATACATGTTGGTAGTTTTTGGTACATGCTGACTTCTGGTACATGATTGATTACATGTTATTGGTACAGGTTGGTTACATTTTGTTGGCATGGATTGGTACAGGTTTACAATGGTATATCTCATAGTGACAGTGTGACAGGGGTTTCATCATTTCACTTGTATTTCATGGTGGTTGTACGAGGCAAGGATAGGTGGTTGTATCCACCTTCCGGTTGTAGCTAGAGAACATAGGGGGTTGTAGCCTCCTTCTGGTTATAGCCAGAGAATTGGGGATTTGGATCTTCCCTCAGGTTGTAGCCTGAAAATATAGGGGGTTGGAGCCTCCTTCCAGTTGCAGCTAGAGAAAAAAGGAAGTTGGTGCATTCTTAAAGACATATAAGAAAAATAATTCCGCGTTTTTTTCCCGCATTGGGTTTCCACATAAAAATATTGGTGTATTATGTATGTATATGATTGCTCATTGTTAATGGTTTATTTACTCTACACTTGTTGAATGGTAATGGTATATTGATCATAAAGATAAACAACACTTATATATTGTGGTTAAAAGGATTAAAAATCTTTGTTCCTGATTCATCCCCCCTTTCAGTAATCCAACAATTGGTATCAGAGTAGGTTCCTTCATAAATTAGTTTAGTCATTGAAAGGTAGATCATGGAGAGAAAAAGTATGTATAAAAATGGAATACCACAGTTTCATGGACAAAACTATGCATTTTGGAGTAGAAGAATGAAAACATATGTACAAGCACATGGATTTTAGGTTTTGCAATCAATTGTAGATGGATATAAAGAACCAGTCATTCCTCCAACAAATGAAAACAAAAGGAAACTCAGTCTAAATAATTAAAAATCCAAAAATGCACTTTTGAATGGTCTGGTTGATTCAATATATGTCAAATTTATGCATTGAAGCCCTGCAAAGGAGATTTGGGACAAACTTCAGAATGTTTATGAAGGATATGCAAAAGTCAAGGCAACAAAGCTTCAAACTTACAGAGGTTAATTTGAACAGTTGAATATGAAGGAAGATGATAATATTGCAACTTACTTCTTGCGAGTTGATGAAACAATGAATGCAATCAGAGGATTGGGAGAAGAAGTTTATGAATCTATAATTGTTCAAAAAGTACTAAGATCTCTTCCAATTATATTTGATCTTAATATCTCAGCACTAGAAGAAAGAACATATATGGATTCAATAAGCATGGATGAACTACATAAAATTTTCAGATCCTATGAAATGAGAATCTAATAGGAGAACCCAGTTACAAAAGAAGCAGCATTCAAAGCATCTAATAAGTCAAAGAAAAAAGGAAATCAAAAGGAAAAGTCAGATAGCAACAACAATGACATCTCAGAAGACAATGAAGAAGTAGCCAACTTTGTCAGAAGATTGAAAAAGGGAACCGATGACAAATATAGAGGTAAGCTTCCATTGATTTGTTTTAATTGTGATGGTATTGGTCATTTTGTTAACAAATGTCCCCACAAGAAAAATAAAAGAAATGAAGAATATGATTCAAATAGAAAACAAATGTACAAAGGCAAGAAAACCAAAAAGAAATTCTTCAAGAAAAGCTTTTGCACAAAAGAAGATAGCACCTCATCAGATGAAGATGAAGATAGTGGAAGTGAGAAAGAAAGGGTTATATTCATGGTAGTAGAAGAATCCTATGAAGAAGTCACCGAAGAAGAATATGAAGATGAAAACGTTGATTATAGAGAAGAATTGATGAGTGACATATAAGTTAGAAAAAAGGAAAAGAAGAAAAACAAGTCACTGCAGGCAGAACTAAAAAGAAAAGAGGAATCTCAAAGTTCCAACTCTAAATAACTAGAATAGATGATCACTAAATTGAAAATCTAAGTTGAAGAAGAAAAAATAATTGAAGAAACACTCAAAGAATGGTTGGAAGAAAAAAACAGGATCATTGGAAGTTTGGAAGCAGAGATTGTCACATTGAGAAAAGACATTTAGAAGAAAAACATGCAGAACAACTCAAAACTTTTGGACAATATTATCAGCAGTTAAAGGCCAAATAATGACAAGGTTGGAATTGGATACAATCAGACAAAAAAGGGATGAATCTCCAAAACAACAGATCAAGAAACACATCCAAGAAGCTATGCATAGATAGTCAGAGGAGACAAGAAGTTTTACAAGGAATATCATAGGGACATTCCTCCACCCAGAAGATTCAGATTTCAAAATCAGTGAGAGTCAGAAATAAGCAGGCCTCAAGAAGAAGAATGATTCAGAAGAGTAACTCCTTTCATAAAATATTCAACTCCTAGGTATCAAAATATCTTCTTTGGTTTATGTTATTCATGTAATAATTTTGGACATAACGTTGTAAATTGCAAAAACAATAGAAGAAACAAAAACAACTATGAAAGTCATACACAAAATGGTTATCCAAGAAGGCCTAGTGAAGCACAGAGAAGAAGCTACAACAATTTTGAGTCCTTGAGCACTGAAGTGGAATGCTACAAGCACAACAACTTTGGACACATATCCAAATATTTTAGAATGTAAGTCCCTCCTAGAGAATCACAACAAAATAACAAAATTCACAGACAAGAACCTCATCGGAGAATATGGATAAGAAATAAGAATTAATATAACAATGAATAATGCACACTCGCTCTACAAGATAAACACAAGAAAAATGGTTGGTATGTTGACAATGGATGCTCAAAGCACATGGCAGGTGATGAGGACATGTTTCTAACCTTGAGAAAGGAAAGATATGGATCAGTCTCCTTTGGAAATGATGACTCAACTATAATCATTGGAAGAGACACAATTAGAAATGGAAACAAGGATACCAAGGAAAACAATTTTTTGCTAGTGGAAGATATGAAAAATAATCTTCTAAGTGTAAGTCAAATGCGTGACCAAGGTCACAAAATTGTGTTTGATTCATAGAAGCGCAAGATAAGAAAAGTAGGTTTAGGAAGATTGGTTGCAACAACTATAAGAACATCAAGCAACATATATTTATTAAGTGAAATTGGAAATAAAAAGTGTTGTCTAGGAAAGGAAGATGAAGTTTGGCTATGGAACAGAAGAACGGGTCACATACAATTTGATAAACTTGTCAAATTTAGTAAAAAGGAAGCAGTCATAGAAATTCCCCAGGTCATGAAGCCAACCAACACATTATGCAAGCATTGTCAACAAGGAAAGCAAACAAAGACCAAGTTCAAATCAAAGGAATACTCCACAACAAGACTGCTGGAAATTGTGCATACTGATCTAGTTGGACCAACTAGAACAAAGGGTTTAAAAGGTGAGAAATATTTTATGTTATTGGTTGATGATTATACAAGGATGATTGCAGTTTGTTTTCTCAGGAACAAGTCAGAAGCATTCGAGAACTTAAAGATATATAAGGAAATTTTTGAAAATGAAATGGATTCAAAAATCAAATGTTTGAGATTCGATAATGGAGGAGAATTTAATTCAAAGGATTTTTTGGATTTCTGTAGAAAGCATGGAATAAAAAGGAAATTCTCTATTGCTAAGACACCTCAACAGAATGGAGTCGTCGAAAGGAAGAATATGATAGTACAGGAAATGGCCCGAACAAGGTTAATGGATTCCAAGTTGACAAATGTCATTTGGGCACATGCATGGAATACAATAGTTCACATTCAAAACATAGTAATGCTCATAAACAACAGTGATAAAACTCCCTACAAGCTATGGAAAGGAAGACCAACGAATGTGAAGCACTTCAAAGTTTTTGGAACCAAATGATACATCAAAAGAGAATATGGTAGAATGGGAAAGTTTGATTCTTGTGTGGACAAAGGGATACTTGTTGGGTAATAAAGTACAAGGAAAGCATATAAATGTTTCAATATGAGGCTCAAAAAAGTTGTGGAAATCATCAATGTGACAGTTGATGAGACAGGTGGAAAATAAAGGAAGAAGAAAAGGAGTCATTGGAATAGATTCACGAAGAAGAAGAAAAGGATGAAGAAGAAGTAGAAGGGGAATTTGAAGAATATCAATTAGAAGTAGAAGAGAAAGAATAACAAGTACCTCCAAAGACACATAGAAAATGAATACAAAATAGTCATCCCTCAGATCATATTATCGGGAACAAATATGCAGGAATTGAGACTAGAAGAAGAGTTCATTCACTGGAACAACTGCACCTGGCACTCTTATCCTTGATTGAGCCAAGCAGTTTTGAAGAAGCCAGAAATGATGAATTCTGGATAAGATCTGTGAATGAAGAGTTAGATTAGATAGATAAGAATGACACTTGGGAATTGCTTCCAAGGCCAAGGTACAAGAATGTGATTGGCACAAAGTGGGTCTTTATAAACAAATTGAATGAAGATGGACACGTTACCATGAACAAAGCTAGATTGGTATGTAAAGGATACACTCAGGTTGAAGGTATTGACTTTGAAGAGACATTTGCCCCAAATGCTAGAATGGAAGCAATCAGATTGATCCTAGCTTATGCATGCTCCAAGAATATTAAAGTGTATCAGATGGACGTGAAATCAAACTTTCTGAATGGGGAACTATAAGAAGAAGTCTACATTGAGCAACCAGAAGGATTTAAGATTTCAGAGAATGAAAATTATGTTTGCAGGTTGAAGAATTCCTTGTATGGTCTCAAATAGGCCCCCAGAGCATGGTACTCTATACTAGACAGATATTTATAGTAGCAATGGTTCATGAAAGGAAATGCAGACAACAACCTCTACATCAAGGTAACTCAAGATAGTATTTTATTAATTGAATTTTATGTTGATAATATTATTTTTGGAAGTGATGATGACAGGTTGAGCCAGAAATTTGAAAAGGATATGTAGAATGAATTTGAAATGTCATTGCTTGGAGAACTATCCTTCTTTCTGGGTCTTCAGATATGTCAAATAAACCAAGGAATTTTTATTTCTCAAACTAAGTATATTAGAGAAATGCTAAAGAGGTTCAGAATGGAAGATGGCAAACCAGTCAATACTCCTATGCAAACCAGTTGCAAGTTAAGTAAATATTATGATTCAAAGTCTACATATCAGAGGCAGTACAGGTCAATGATTGGCATCTTACTCTATGTGACAACATCTAGACCAGATGTAATGCAGGTAGTTGGATAGGTGGCACGATTTCAAGCAACACCAAAGGAATCACATGTTCTAGTAGTAAAAAGGATATTCAAATATCTCAAGGGTACATAAGAGTTTGGATTATGGTATCCAAAAGGAAAGGATCTATCACTTATTGCCTACACATATGCAGATTGGGAAGGTTGCATTGATGACTGAAGAAGTACAAGTGGAGCAATGTTCTACTTGGGTGAATGTTTGGTATCTTGGCTAAGAAAGAAATAGTCATCAATATCATTGTCTACAACCGAATAAAAATATATTGCAGCAACAACATGTTGTACATAGATTCTATGGATGAAAAAAACTTTGACAGATATATAGGTTGAGTATGATGAGCCCATTATGATATATTGTTATAATACAAGCGCCATTAGTATCTCAAAGAATCCAATGATGCACTCCAAGATGAATCACATTCCAATCAAGTATCATTTTCTATGGGAATGGGTTGCAGCTATGAACATTTGAGTTGAGTATGTTGGCACCAAATAACAGATTGCAGACATCTTTACAATACCACTTCCAAGGGAAGCCTTTGAGTATCTTTGTTAGAAACTTGGCATAGTTTCTGCCCCACAATGAATTTTGAATTATGTTCTTATATGTCTTATATTTATATGAGGAAACACCATAAAGATGACAGTTTAGTTTGGGGGAGTAGTTTCAGGAAGAGTCCAATCAGGGGGAGCAACCCTAAGGACAGTTCAGTTAGGGGTAGAATCCCCAACATGAAGTTACCTTTTCCATTGATGTTAAAGGGGGAGAGATTTATCAGATGTATGGATAGAGAATTAGATTTTTGGAGAGAGATCACAAAGGCATGATTCCAGGGGGAGCGATGTGTTGATGATAAAAATTGTAACGAGGAATTTCGCCCACAAAATATTGCTAAAGCCTATGATTTAAACTATGTTAATGATATATAATACTCGTAGGTGGGACCCCCTTGTAGACTGGAGGCTCGCAGATAGTCATATCACACATTTTATGTTGTTGTTTCAATGTTGCTTATCAGGTCTTATATGGTTGACGATGCAGTCTTGGTTTCATTTTTGACATAATGACAGGTGGATGATGCATTTTATGGGATGTTATGTTATTCAAAGCTTTAATTTTATGTTATGTTGTTATGTTTAATCATGTCACCACGATTATTACCTGGCTACACATGCAGAAGAAATATATTAGTGACAATGTAAACAAAAGAAAAAGGGAATAAATTTACAAAAAAATCCAAAAGAAAGGGCCTATGTTATGCTATGTTAGAAGTTATGTGCAATTAAAATGAAAACAAGTTAGTGTTAGTTCTAACTATTAATGGTTAGTGGCTATGCAGTGTGCATTTGAGTTATATTGGGCATATTTGATATGGAAATACATATAGTATGGTATGGAAGTTTGGGAATGGTTAATGTGAAAGTTTTTGGATGGCGCATTTGGCAAGCAATGTGGTCACAAATTTCAATGGTTTTGGAATTAATGACAGGGTTAAATGTATTAGTGAGTGTTGGTTATCATGTACTCTGAAATTAAATGAAAAGGAGATGGAAGTGACATGCAGTAAATGCACGTCACTCCATACTCCCCCCATCGGTCCATCACCCTAGAATGGTTATTGTTGCATTTCGTTTTGCTGCTGGTTAAACTCCGAAATTCAATCCTGGGAAGGAAACGCTCAACCAACTTGCCCCTTTTAAGATATCGGTTACATGTATGGTTATTTTTCACCCATCCATGAATTATGCTCTGTGTATGAATGAACGATGGCTGAATAATGATTTGGTTTGTGTTTTCCTGAGATTGGAAACTGTGTAAATGCATGGTTTTTCTCTTTGGAATGACTGTGTGGTTGCTCGATTTTAAAGTAAAATAATTGGTTGGTTGAGTCGTACATTCGCTGGTTGTTCTGTGTGGTGAAAATCGTGATGGCTCTCTGTGGTTTTTGAGTGGATATGGGTATTATCGCTCTATGTTTTGTTGGAGGGTTTCTCTTTATTTATCCTTGTTTGTCGCTTCCTCACAGTTATGAGGGTAACCATGTCCAGTCGTATTCGGGCTGCTATGTGGTTGTTGCGTGTGTTTTCTAGACTGCCTTTTTGCTCACTGTGTATTTTCCAGAGTCATGGTCGTGGGTTTATTACATGTTCATGGGATTATTTTTATGGTCTTGGCATAAACGTATCTTAGAATTTAGTTATAGGGTGGCCATTATGCCAAGACATATGCTTTATGGTTGTTGGGTGAGATAAGTTATGCCTCGAGCCAACATTCCCACTGGCATTGTTATCCATTGATTCGGTCCTTGAGAAATGCACAAAGGTTATACCTTTGTGTGCTCTGGGGTACTTGTCATTGTCCAGTGGAAATTCACTTCTCCTCTGCATTGTTTTCCTACACTACCCGTTGTTGAACTTTTGCACCATTGCACATGCAAAGAGTTATAAGGAGCCATGTGGTTCTACCATTCTTGTATCGAAGGGTCTCTACCTATTGGTTGATATGTTTGAGGACCTCCAGTCTCTCTGTGATTTTGATGGCCGAGTGAACTCTTGATTACTTCTTTGTATTCATTGTTACAGAGCCCGATTTTAATAATCCCCAACTGTTCTCACTCTTGTCGGGCATCTTGTTGACTGCCATATATTGGTTGAGTGATTATGATAGTTTCTTTGAGCACTTATATTGGATTTGTTTGATTGAGTTGGTTGGGAATTTGTGATCGGGGATGAGTAATAATATACAGTCAAAGGTATGCCTCTTTTTCGTTATGCCTTGGATCACTGTGTTCTTACAACATGGTGTTAATTACAAGTGGGTGACTACTGTGTGTGTTTCACTAGTCCCGATCAAGATCATAACGAGTTATGAAATTGATGACTGTTATTTCGTTGTTTCACTGTGCATCTATTATAGAGGCATCATGCATGATGTATTTAATTGCATCATCGGTGATGAAGCTGGGGTTTTATATTATGGTTTCATTGCAAAGTTTTATTGTTTGATATAATGAAGAAGGCATGGAATCAAGCAAGTTTTAGAAGTCTGTTCAATTGGGAAAAGGGACCTATGCATATGTTTTATTTGGGTGATTGTGAAATTATGGACGATGCTTGATATTTTATAGTGATGTATTATGGATAGAGGTGGAGCAAGGATTGTTGTGTGTTTCTTTCAATTCTTTAAATGAAAGGAAAGAAATTAGAACCAAACATCTCTCTTAACATGACTGTTGGAAGTCGTTTGATTATGACTACAGACTATCTTAATTAAGAAGTTTTAAAGAAATTAAATGTGGAACAATGAACAATTTTAACACACAATAATTATTAAATTGGTATTGGTATGTTTTTTATTGAATACAAAGTTGTGTTTTTGGATTACTTGATTTGTTTTATGAACAATAATCTTTTTTTCCCTACAATTCTCTCACTTTTTTTGACATTACAAGTCCCCTCGCCTTCCCATATTCATTATCCACTCCCTACTCTTAAAATTAAATTATAGTTAAATGAAAATATGTATGATAGCAATTAAAGGATGGCACAGGGATGAGTTACAATTATATGTTTTGATTTACAATACAATTGATTGTTTGATGATTTGTTGAGAAATAATCATGATCTACTCCCCTTCATTTTACCACTTTTATCCCAATACAATCCCTCACATATCCCAGAACCCTTATTCACCCCCTGCTCATTGACAAGTATTGGACATTTTTTATGGATTGGATTGCATGAGTCTGATGTGTTGTTGAGCCAAACTTTGTTTCATATTTAAAGAGATGTCATGTATGGTTTGCTGAATAAACTAGTTGCTAATAAGTAATGCATACAGGAATGAGTTTTTTCAGCAGAAGTAGCCATGGCTGGGGTAACAGAGGAAGAGGAAATTGAAATAGGGGCCCTAGAAGGCCAAGGTTTTCTATACATTTTGATGCAGACTCTCAAGAGTTGATCCAATGATTTCAAGCTGGATTTTTTAACTGGATTGGAAAAGGAGTGGTCCAACCTAGGCCAGAAAGGCCTCCCTTCCAAGAACCACATTTCCCTGGTATCCCAGTTCCACCTCATGTCTCATTACAACCTGAAGTGAAAATGACAGATGGCAAGAGATTGTCCACTCGACAGTATCCGAACATCATGGTTGGCCCAACTTGTCTCTACTTTCTCCTCCACATGTTAATCAAATTGTCCAATATGCCCCTGCCCACTCACCAGTATAGTCTTCCCATGAAAGTAAAAGGATAAAAACCGAGTCTCACCATGCTCTTGATAAAGGAAAAGTCATTGTTTCCCCCTCCTCTCCCTCAAGTGACTCTTCCAAATCCGTGTCGTCCCGCATGCATATGACATATGATTGCTCTCATGTTATCAGTGAGATTAGGCCCAAAGGATCCACACAACCTAAATCAAATTCAGAGAAATCAAAAGGAGACAACAACAACAAGGGGAAGATTGCCTCCTAGAGTGGAAAATATGGGTTTTAAGTGTTTTTATTTATTGATTTTTGAGAATAGTTGAATTATGAAATTTTGGACAACGCACTATTTTTTGGATATATGGATATTATATTTTTCTATAAAGTTTCAATTATCATTGATTTAAATTGTCAAATTATGAGAGTGATGATGGAAGCCACAAGGAGGGATGTGTTTGATTGATTAACTAGTTGTGTTATGCTTGTTAAAGAAACTAAAGGGAGTCACAAGGGGTCACACCTACTAGTTATTATTTATTAAAGACCCTTATTATTATTTTATTACTTTTCCCCCTTAACTAAAAATTTGGTTGAGTTTTAGTTAACTTAACTAAAGAGGTAGTTTAATTACTTCAACTAATTTTGATTGCTTAAAGGAAAAAAGAGAAGGAGGAACAAGAGGAGAATAGAAGGAGAAAGCATACTAAGGTCTGCTCTTGAGTTTTATTGAGATCATTCAGTTTTCATTCATTTTTTAATTCATTGAAAGTATAATTCTCTTTTATGATAGAAGGGTCCTATTGTAGACAACAAGATCCAAGGTTGAATTACATCATTCAGACACTTGTTTTCCAGAGGTGTTGATCTATCTTTGATAGTCTGTGTAGACTTGTCTATTTATGAATTAAATTTCATGACTGATAAAGGCTATTGTGTAAAGTCGAGTGGGCAACAATATGTGGCAAGCTGATCCATATTTTAAATTTCAATTTTTTACTTTTTGTTAGAAGTCCTTTTGTATGGTTTTCATCGGGGACATCTAAGTTGTTGATTAAGGTTGGTTGTCATTGATGTCAACCCTTGAAGAAATACCCACAACACAAAGGTTTGGGTAATGGACACAAGATCGTTTGATGTAAATATGACTCATTATTGTCTTATCTTGGTTGATAATAAGTAAATATGGATGAACTCCAAAGTGGTCCCCTTATGGTGAAAGCCCTCACTGGAAGACGCTTTGCGGAGTAAGAGAACCCATGCTTAATTGTGGAATAATGAGATGAAGGACAATGAATTTTTTAGGTAAACTATCCTATATGGATATTTATTGTCATTCCATTTCTGGTGGTATGTGGAATGTCACATAACTCCTCATGGTTAGAGATTTATGGCCATGAGAAGTTGGAGACCCCAGGTTTGGGTAATGGACCCAAGTTTGTTTGATGGATAATGGTATGAGTTATGATATATTTTTAGATAATAGTATTCTATATGGATAGTACATGTCATTCCATTTCTGTTGGTATGTGGAACGTCACATAGCTCCTCACGGTTTGAGAGTTATGGCCTTACGAAGTTGGAGGACCCTAATATGTCGTCTAGAAGCCCCAAAAGGTCAAAGTAGTCAAAGTGGTTTAAGAGATTTTAAAAGGTAAATAATAACGTGAAGTAATGAGTGTATTATAATCCAAAGTGAATACAAAATAAATTATTTCAATAATAAATTTAATGGAGAAATTAGAAGTGGGTTAACCCTAAAATAAGGAAAGTGGGGTCAAGTGACCTAGAAGATGTTTTTAAGGAAGCTACTTGGAGAGCATAAATAAAAGGAAAGACTCTCTCATTTTAATCACACTTGAGAATATTAAATATCTATAGGTTTCTGAGGTAACCAAGGATATCTAAGCTGAAATTTTGAGGGAAGGTGAAGAAAAGAAGGTCAAAATGCAAGGAAGGATAAATTCTTTTGATGGTGCTTTCTAAGGTATGTTATTTACAGGTCATCTCACCATTTTTGCTATAATTTTTTTTTCTATAATGATTTAGACTGTGAAATTTCTATTCCATTGAGAAAATGTATCCAAGTATATGTGGTAAAAAATTCATCTTATGGGTCATTGTATTTTTGGAGTTACACTTCGTGGAAAATAGGGTTTTTGGTTAGTCCTGAAACTAGTAAAAAACAAGTGTTTCGGGTAAAAACGTCATAACTTCTTCATAAAAGATATAAATTAAGTGAAACAAAATGTGTTGGTTAGGGTACAATCTATAGTATGCTGTGTAACTGTTTCAGATCAATTCAACAAATATTCCATGTGGGGCATTCTCTACAAGGTCGCTCTCTAGAATAAACTGGAATTCAACAAGGTATGCCATTTTTGCTATAACTCATTTTCTGAGAGGTTCCAAGTATTGAAACCTGGAGGAATTGCATAAAATATACTGAATAACATTGTGTATCCGTTTCAGATATTTATACATTACTGGTACAAAGTTATGATTACTTCAAGTTAGGTTTGTTGACTAATCCAAAACTAGGCATGTGAGACTAAAGAAAAGTTTGATGAAAATGCTAGTCTCTTGTTGTTGAAGTTAAGGAAGGTTTGAAGGAATGCGATCATATACACTAGGTCTATTACATGGCTACAAATCATATTTGGATGATGAAATTGATGAGGGCTTTTGGTTGAGGTACATGTTGAGTACATGGTTGAGACAAGTAGTTGATGAGTTGACACATACATGAGGTGTATAGTTGATGATGTTGGTACATATTGATGA
>ML839083.1:24807-35444 GCA_009831015.1 Picea engelmannii
GAAGCAGAATATCATTCAGTTATATTTGTATATATAAGGGAAAGAAACAACTTATGGTGGCGATTGATTATGAACGAGGTTTAAGATATTTCAGAGAGATTGTTCCACGAATTTTTTTTTTGATGAGGTGTGAGGGACCATCCACAAAATAATGATAGATCGTTGTAATGATGATTAGAAACAATGCTAGTGAAAATTATTTGATGAAAGCCACACTTACGGAGGAATGGATGGCGTTTGAATAGTAAAGAAGGGAACGCCAATCGCGCAAAAAGGAACAATAGTTGTTCCATTCAAAAAATGAACAACAAGTGCGCAAAAAAAGGACTAGAAGTTGTTTCGTTCGAAAGGAGAAGCAGGCGCGCGAAAAGGAACAACAATTGTTCCATTCAAAAGGGAACAACATGCACTCAAAAAGGAACAACAGTTGTTCCATTTAGAAGGGAACAACAGGCGCATGAAAAGGAACAACAGTTGTTCCATTAAAAAAGGAACAACAGTTGCGTGAAAAGGAACAACAGTTGCATGAAAATGAACAACAGTTGCATGAAAATGAACAACAATTGTTTTGTTAAAAAAGGAACAACAAGCGCACAAAAAAAAAGAACAGAATCATCATGTAAAAGACAGAGTCCATGTGATAAGACAAAATGGGAGTACTGAACAAAAAAAGGTGCTAATTGTAGTTATCTTTCCTGATTCTTGTTTCCTAGATGACTTTTTATAAAACAAAGAAAAACTAATTGATGCAGGAGCATTGCCGACTCATCAAGCGAGCCAGCGCGGAAGCGAAAGACAGCTGGACAAGCCAACAAAATTTTTGAAAACACTTTGGAATTGTTGCACAAGCCTTTAATGAAGCCATTTATGAAGGAGCACCTTTGTATATTGTATTGGACCTTGAGCGGATAGCTCTCGTCCTTAGTAGATAGACAACATTTAAAATAGTTAATGTATGTAGATAGGATTTTAATTCTAGACTAGACAGTTTTAGGAAGCAGAAGGGAAAACAAATATAGACACCCTCATTGCATCATTGTAACATTAACCTGAGCATAGAATTGAATTGAGAAGAAGCAGAAGAGCAGGCAGAGAACTGTGAGAAGAACACCCATGTACAGACATTTGAATTAATAGAAGAAAGCTTTGATTCAAATTCATGGTTATGTGTCTGTTCTCTGTGTATTGATGTTATGCTCAATTGATGGTTTCTTCCTATTATACATTTGCTTTTATATGCTGTGTATATGATTTCATGGTTGAATTGAAGTCTGAAGGGAAGAAGGAATTAGTTTCAATTGTTTCTCTATTTTGAGCCAGAGAATTCCTACAAGGAGTGCAGTTGAATTGTCCGCAAGGAGTGCGTTGACAGAGGGTTCAAATAGAGACACTTTTGATTCTCGTTCACCCAGAAGTGAAATTGGGTTATAGGAGCCATGCAAGGAGTGCGCAGGCCGAGGGAAAGTCTCAGGGTTGCGAACCTGAGTAAGGAACTGAAAGATTGCTACTGTAGGAGTGCGCAGAATCGAGAAACTTCAACACTTAGACGTGGTTGAAGGTTTGCCGCAAGGAGTGCATGCAAGAAGTTTTCGTGAAGGACTTGAGAGTCATGGGGAAGCTCAGGAGGGATAGGCCTTTGAGTTTTTTTGAAAATAAAGGGAAGTGAAATTGTTCCTTGAAGGTTTGCAAGGAGCGTCGCAAGTTACGCACAGGTGGACGAGTTCTGCAGAGGAACACTTAGTCGTTCATTGGTTTACGAAAAGGAGAACGGACAGTCGAAATCCTCCGAGGAGATTTCGCGAAGTTTCGAGGGCCGTTAGATCTTGCGGAGGTGCAAGGGAGATACTACAGGTATTCCCAAGAGGTGGAAGGCTCAGGAGGGGCAGGTCGTTGATCCTAGCCACAAGGGTTGTTGGATCTACACGTATATCGTGTATCGGGGTTTCGTAGGTTGAAACCCACAAATTTGAAATTAGGACTTGTGAAATCGCGATCCGCGATTTCCTGGCAGTTAAAGGATAGCGTGGGCCACAGTGGAGTTAGTGGAGTACAGGTGGCACAAGCTATCGGGGTTTCGTAGCGAGAATGCTTGAGCATTGGACATCAAGATTCGTGAACCTGTGAATTCTGAAGTCTCGACGAGGTGACGGGACCATGGAAAAGTCAAAGCTGCGAGCTCATCGGAGTTTCGGTACCTCGGGACTCAGAAGTCAGAAAACCAAGTGCTTGATATCACGAGTGGCGAAATCGCGATAGCACAGAAGTCCCGATAGGGTAAAGATAAGGTCAACGTTGACTGAGGTATCGGGTCTCGACGATCCGAGAGCCAAATGATCGACCTTTGAACTTGCGAAGTCGCGAGTTTCGATTCCCCGAAAAACAAAGAATGGGGATTGAACGATAATTCTGTGGGGAAGATTTCCCGATAGGGAAATAGAAGAACCTTTGAGTTCTTCGGGCCGACAGAAGAGAAGATCCTGTGTGAGCGGACGTGCTCCGAGGAGTGCGGCTACGTTAGAGTGGTATCAGAGCACAAAAAATTTATTTGCTTTCTGTAGCAGAGAAAGGAAATTCACCATGCCACCAAGGAGAGAAAGATAGTCACCCGATCTAGAGGATAGGGAGGTGCGGAGAAGAGGCAGGCAGGTAACCAATCCCAAAATGGAGAGACAAATGCATGATCTTCGAGCGAGACTCGAAGACATGGAGACAACGCAAAGACTCACAACTAGTGCAGGAGATCTTAGTGATTCCGAAAGCGAGGCTGAAGCTGAACACGAAGAGGAAGTTGCAGTCGAGGATGTAGCCAATGAACGCCTAATTAAAGCTATTTCCAGGATGGGTGCAAGAGAAAAAATGGACATTCCAGTTTACGAGGGAAACTTGGATGCAGAGGAGCTTCTATATTGGATTAGAGCTCTAGACACATACTTCGATTATGAAGATGTGGATGAAGATAAGAAAGTCAAGCATGATGTCACGCACTTGAAAGGACACACAATATTATGGTGGGATGAGCTTCAAGCAGATAGACGCTACAAAGGTAAGAAGAAAATTAAAAGCTGGGATCGAATGATTGCAAAGATGAAGGAAAAATTCATCCCGAGGGACTATCTAATTATTTTGTTCAGAAGGATGCAAAACCTGAGACATAAGCTGATGACAGTGAAAGAATACACAGAGGAATTCTATCGACTGAACATCAAGGCAGGTCATCGGGAGAGCAATGATGAGAAGGTTTCCAGGTATATGAATGGCCTGAGATATGATATCCAGGACGAGATGAGCATGGTAACTATCAAAATGGTGGAAGATGCTTATCAGATGGATCTGAAAGCAGAAGAGAAGCTGAGCCGAAAACAGATTCAGAGGGGCCAAGGCAGAAGTCAGCCCAGAGGCAAAGCAGTTTCCCAGGACAAATACCAGAAGCCCAAGGAGGAATGGAAGAAACCTCAGACTCATGCAGAGAGAGGTGGAACCTCACAGCGGGGGCCATATGTTGAACAGAGAGGGCAGCATACAGAGCAGAGCGGAGGATATGCTGATAACAATATGTTTCCTCATACTAGAGGTAGAGGAAGAGGAAGAGGTGGAGTAATCACATGCTTCGCATGTGGAAAGAATGGACACAAGTCTTACGAGTGTCCAGAAAAAAAGAAGGACATTGGAGAAGCTCACATCATCGAAGAACAAAGGCGAGATGTTGAGGCGGAAGATGCTGAAGGTGGAAGATTGCTTATGATGCGAAAAGTCCTTTTGACACCCGAGAAGGAGGTGGAAAGTTCAGTCCAAAGGACCATACTTTTTAGGACTACTTGCAAGACCAAGGACAGGGTATGCAAGGTCATCGTAGATAGTGGTAGCACGGATAATCTCGTATCCACAGAGATGGTAGAGAAGCTGGAGCTGGAGATGACTGATCATCCAAGCCCATACAAAGTTTCGTGGCTACAAAAGGGACACCAGGTAACTGTTACTAAACAATGCTTGGTTGAATTCAAGATAGGTGGATATAATGATAAGATTTTATGTGATGTTATTCCCATGGATGTTTTTCATCTATTGCTGGGTAGACCATGGAAATATGAGAGAAATGTGATTCATGATGGACGAATGAACACATACACCCTGGAGAAGAATGGGAGAACCCATATGTTGCTTCTGATAAAGGATAAGGAGGTGAAGCTGGAAGTAAGAAACACAATACTTCTCATGAGTGGGAAGGAACTTCTTACTAAGGTTAAGAAGAAAGAATATCCACAATTCTTTATGGTCAGGAAGCCGAGGATTGTTCTGACTAGCACAAGAGTGGATGATTTACCAGGGGAAGTTTAGGAACTACTGGAAGAGTTCGCTGACATCATAGTGGACGAATTACCTCGTTCGTTGCCGCTGATGAGGAGTGTGAGTCATCATATTGATCTCATACTAGGAGCTAGTTTGTTGAATAAATTTGCGTACAGGTTGACGCCACAAGAGAATGAAGAGGTCAAGAAGCAGGTCCAGGATTTATTGGACAAAGGATTGGTCAGGGAAAGCTTGAGTCCATGTGCTGTTCCGAAAGTACTCAGTCCGAAGAAGGATGGAGATTGGAGAATGTGTACCGATTCGAGGGCGATCAACAAGATAACCATCAGGTACAAATTTCCATTGCCGAGGATGGATGATCTAATGGATTTCTTGAGCGGAGCAAGATACTTTTCAAAGATTGATTTGAAAAGTGGGTATCACCAAATTCGCATGAGAGAAGGTGATGAATGGAAGACAACTTTCAAGACAAACGAAGGTTTGTATGAATGGCTATTTATGCCGTTTGGATTAACAAATGCGCCAAGTACCTTCATGACGTTGATGAATGAAGTCTTGATGGATTTCATCGGGAACTTTGTCATTGTGTATTTGGACGACATACTGATTTACAGTAAATCAGTGGCAGAACACTTGAAGCATTTGGCTACAGTGATGCAGAAGTTACAGCAGGAGAAGTTGTTGATTAATATGAAGAATTCCTCATTCATGAAGACATAACTCATTTACTTGGGATTTGTTATTTTGGCTAATGAGTTGAGGATGGATCTGGATAAGGTGGAAGTGATCAAGAATTGGCCATCACCGAGGAATATATTTGAGGTGAGAAGTTTCCACGGGTTAGATAGTTTCTACCAAAAGTTCATTAGGAATTTTAGTGGAATTAGCGCAACAATGATGGATACAGTGAAGAAGCGGCATAAGTCTTTTCACTGGACAACAAAGGCTGAGAAAAGCTTCAATCTGTTGAAGCAGAAGATCGCGGAACAACCAGTTTTGGTGTTGCCAGATTTCCTGAAGACATTTCAAGTGAAATGTGATGCAAGCGGGTTTGCCATAGGAGTGGTCTTGAGTCAGGAAGACAGACCGATCACATATTTCAGCGAGAAGCTGGATGAGGCAAAACTGAAATAATCCACGTATGATAAACAATTCTATGCTATCATACATGCGTTGAAGAAGTGGAGGCATTACTTGATCCCGAAAGAATTTGTTTTGTATAGTGACAACCACGCATTACAATTTGTGACTCAACAGGAGAAGTTGAATCAAAAACATGCTAAATGGGTAGAGTATATGCAGAATTTCACATTTGTGATTAAGCATATTTCAGGTACTGCTAACAAAGTGGCTGAAGCTTTGAGCAGGAAGTGTTTGCTGTTGCAGGAGTTCCGAGTCAAAACGTTGGGTTTTGATGATCTCAGGGACATGTATGCTGATGATCAAGATTTCAGAGAAGCGTATGAAACAGCTGAGAATCCAGTTCTCAGAGATAGGATTCCTTGGATAGATTATATGATCCAAGAAGGATTATTGTTCAGAGGCAATCAACTGTGTATTCCGAAATGCTCCATGAGGGAGAACTTGCTGAAGGAGAAACACAGTGGTGGATTAGCAGGACACTTTGGCCATGAAAAAACATTCGTGAAGCTGAATGAATCATACTTTTGGCTAGGAATGCGAGCATATGTCAAGAGATTCGTTGACAGATGTAGAGTTTGCCAGCATTCGAAGGGAAGGAAGCAGAATGCGGGTTTTTATCATCCACTGCACATACCAGAGAGGCCATGGGAGGTGATAAGCATGGATTTTGTATTGGGGTTGCCAAAGACACAAAGAGGTGTTGATTCAATCTTTGTGGTAGTGGATAGGTTTTCTAAGATGGCACACTTCATTCCATGCTAGAAGACCAATGATGCGACTCACATCACAATTTGTTTTTTCAAGGAGGTCATTCGACTTCATGGGTTGCCGAAAAGCATAGTTTCAGACAGAGACACTAAATTCATAGGGCATTTTTAGAGGACCTTATGGAAGAAGCTGGGGACTAATTTGATGTTTAGTTCAGCTTATCATCCTCAGACGGATGGACAAACAGAAGTGGTCAACATAATTCTGGGAGACTTGCTGAGAAGCTTGGTGACATAGCACCACAGCCAGTGGGACAATATATTACCCCAGGCAGAGTTTGCATATAACGATTCAGTGAATCAGAGAACAGGTCGGAGTCCGTTTCAGATTGTGTATGGGATGCAACCGAGAGGAGTTTCTGAGTTGAGGGATTCAAAATAGACTGCTACTAGCAGTGTAAGTGCAGAAGAATTCGTTGAGGCGATGAAGGAACTTCACAGCCAGGTGAAGACCCGATTGCTGGAATCAAGCCAGGAGTACAAGCGTAGAGTAGATCAGCATAGAAGACAACTTTAGTTTGAAGTTGGTGATCTAGTTCTGGCACATTTGAGGAAAGAGAGGTTCCCGAGGGGAACATACAATAAGTTAAAGATGAAGAAAATCGGACCATGTAAGGTCTTGAGAAAATTCGGGGAGAATGCTTATGAGATTGAACTACCCGATGGGATCGGAATATCTCTAATATTCAATATTGCATATTTATACCCATACAGGGATGGAGAAGTAAAGACTGGAGCTGAGGAGCCAGTGATCCAGTGGATGGAACAGATGCCAGTTGCAGAGAAGCTGCAGATGGAATGCATACTGGACAAGAGAATGGGTAAGAAGACCAGGAGGAAAGAATACTATGAGTATCTGGTCAAATGGAAGAACCACCCAGTGGAAGATGCCAGCTGGGAGACTGAAGAGAAAATACAGAAGCATGGACAGACCGTGCAGGAGCTCATGGACAGGAGCCCATGAATTTTTTCAAGCCGAGGAGTATGATGCAGGAGCATCACCGACTCATCAAGTGAGCCAACGCGGAATCGGAAGACAGCTGGACAAGCCAACACAAATTTTGAAAACACTTTGGAATTGTTGCGCAAGCCTTTAATGAAGACATTTATGAAGGAGAGCCTTTGTATATTGTATTGGACCTTGAGTGGATTGCTCTCGTCCTTAGTAGATAGACAACATTTAAAATAGTTAATGCAGGTAGATAGGATTTTAATTCTAGACTAGACAGTTTTAGGAAGCAGGAGGGAAAACGGATATAGACACCCTCATTGCATCATTGTAACATTAACCTGAGCATAGAATTGAATTGAGAAGAAGTAGAAGAGCAGGCAGAGAACTGTGAGAAGAACACCCATGTACAAACATTTGAATTAATAGAAGAAAGCTTTGATTCAAATTCATGGTTATGTGTCTATTCTCTGTGTATTGATGTTATGCTCAATTGATGGTTTCTTCCTGTTATACATTTGCTTTTATATGCTGTGTATATGATTTCATGGTTGAATTGAAGTTTGAAGGGAAGAAGGAATTAGTTTCAATTGTTTCTCTATTTTGAGCCAGAGAATTCCTGCAAGGAGTACAGTTGAATTTTCCGCAAGGAGTGCGTTGACAGAGGGTTCAAATAGAGACACCTTTGATTCTCATTCACCCAGAAGTGAAATTGGGTTATAGGAGCCATGAAAGGAGTGCGCAGGCCAAGGGAAAGTCTCAGGGTTGTGAACCTGAGTAAGGAACTGAAAGATTGCTGCTGCAGGAGTGCGCAGAATTGAGAGACTTCAACACTTAGACGTGGTTGAAGGTTTTCCGCAAGGAGTGCGTGCAAGAAGTTTTCGTGAAGGAATTGAGAGTCATGGGGAAGCTAAGGAGGGATAGGCCTTTGAGTTTGTCGAAAAGACAGGGAAGTGAAATTGTGCCTTGAAGGTTTGCAAGGAGCGTTGCAAGTTACGCGCAGGTGGACGAGTTCTACAGAGGAACACTTAGTCATTCAGTGGTTTACGAAAAGGAGAACGGACGGTCGAAATCCTCTGAGGAGATTTCACGAAGTTCCGAGGGCCGTTAGATCTTTCGGAGGTGCAAGGGAGATACTGTAGGTATTCCCAAGAGGTGGAAGGCTCAGGAGGGACAGGCCGTTGATCCTAGACACAAGGGCCGTTGGATCTACACGTATATCGTGTATCGGGGTTTCGTAGGTTGAAACCCACAAATTTGAAATTAGGACTTGCGAAATCGCGATCCGCGATTTCTCGGCAGTTAAAGGATAGCATGGGCCACAGCGGAGTTAGTGGAGTACAGGTGGCACGAGCTATCAGGGTTTCGTAGCGAGAAGTCTTGAGCATTGGACATCAAGATTCGTGAACCCGCGAATTTCGAAGTCCCGACGAGGTGACAGGACCATGGAAAAGTCAAAGCCGCGAGCTCATCGGAGTTTCGGTACCTTGGGACTCGAAATTCGTAAAACCAAGTGCTTGATATCGCGAGTGGCGAAATCGCAATAGCGCAGAAGTCCCGACAGGGTAAAGAAAATGTCAGTGTTGACTGAGGTATCGGGTCTCGGCGATCCGAGAGCCAAATTATCGACCTTTGAACTTGTGAAGTCGCGAGTTACGATTCCACGACAAACAAAGAAAGGGGATCGAGCGATAATTCTGTGGGGAAGATTTCCCGATAGGGAAATAGAAGAACCTTTGAGTTCTTCAGGCCGACAGAAGAGAAGATCCTGTGCGAGCGGACGCGCTCCGAGGAGTGTGGCTGCATTAGTAATCCACTCAGTTGGAAAACTATGTACAGTATGTACAGTATAAACAAAATACATCATTTATGGAGTTGGGGTGGCTGGGTTACCTTCCCAGCCAGCCAAAATCTGCACCATAGGGTCTTTACTTACTTCTTGATAGAAAGAATCTTTTGAAGGTGGTTGGTGGTAAAGTCGCAGCCAGTGTCCATTGACAAGAAAGGGTGATCCAGACCCATCGATGGTGCTTAAAGTAACCGTGCCATTATCATGGACTCCATTAATTTCATACGGCCCTAGCCATTGTGTCTGTAATTTCCCAGGAAAGTCCTGAAATCTGGAATCATAGAAAAGAGCCCAGTCGCCTTTCTTGAATGATTTCTTCTTGATATGCTTGTCATGCCAGGTTTCTCTCTGTCATTGGATGACAGTTGTGCACTCCACAATAGACAAGCATGCTTCATCTAATTCATTGAGTTGCTGAAGGCATCATTTATGTGCTTCTGTAATATTTAGTCCAATTTCCTGGGCCATTCTTAGGGTCTTGATCTCGAATTTGATTGGGAAGATGGGTTCTTTACCATAGACTAGATGGTAAGGAGAGTAGCCCATGGTCTTGCACCAGGTTGTACGATAAACTCATAAGGAATTTGGGAGCTTAGTAGCCCAATCTTGTCGGTTTGTTGAGACAGTCTTCGTCAGGATTGCCTCTAGGACCTTATTGGTGCTTTCTACTTTCCTGTTTGTCTGTGGATGGTATGGAGAAGTAACTTTGTGCTTAGTGTGATAGTTGTCCAGGGTGGTGGTGATTCTGTGGCCTGTAAATTGTGATCCTCCATTAGTAATTATTTCTCTGGGTAGTCCATACCGTACAAACAATTTGAAAAGGAATTTGATGACTAATTCTTCTGTTGCATTTGGTAAAGCTTCCGCCTCTACCCATTTGGTCGTGTAGTCTGTTGCAACGATAATATGTAATGATCCCAAGCCATTATGCAAGGATCATCACTGTTTTTGTGTCTTTTTAAACTTTTTCTGAGTGAGGTATTTCGTCAAACACTTTGTTGATCTACCTTTTAGATGTGTTTATATGTGTGTATGCAGCAAATAACAGAAAGAGATAACCATGGAACATACCTCAACCATATGCAATAAGATACACAAGCCAAAACATCTCAATTCTTCTTTATTCATAAAATAGAGAAACCTTCTACAATGAAGATGTCGATCCGGAATGATCAATAGATGGCCAAGAAGATAGACAATAGATAAGAGCTACTACAAAATTCTCCCGCTAATACAAAATATGCCTCCAAAGGCTGAATGAGAAATGAAGATCAATACAAGCAGATTTGAATGCCAAACTCTCCAGCTGAAGAATGCCACGCTCCAATAGAAGGCTGAAACCCTCAATAACTTGGCCCTGCTGCCAAAAGTGTCCAATCACCCTAATAAATATGCCAACTCATAGATCGGGTGATGGTAGGAACAACCCAGGTGACCGAATCTCCAAGATCCCTCTCAATCTCTGTAGATCTGAAATCCCCCACTGAATGGTGCGCCCCACTGGATGACTGAAACCCTAGATAATTCGTCTTTGCTGCCAAAAGTGTCCAATCACCCTATTAAATATGCCAACTGATAGATCGGGTGATGGTAAGAACAACCCAGGTGACCGAATCTCCAA